>VYXH01004328.1:279746-289807 GCA_013397275.1 Burhinus bistriatus | reverse complement strand
CATTTCCTCAGCTGGTGTCAAGCACGGAGATTTCATTAGACCGCTTTCATCACCCTCCTCCTTCAAGGATAAGGTCTTCAGCTGTCAATTTGGTGCCTCTGTCACAGAGTTTTTTCTTTTACAAGCCCTTTTCTTCTCTTACACAGAAACATCCTGTTCGTACAGGTGGTTCAGGTTTCCTCAGCAGAAAGCGGAGGGGATGCAGCTCGTTTCCCTTTGGTGCAAATGTTGGAAGCATCTGGAAGTTCTTAGGTGAGAGGCAGCGCAGGATTGCTGGACATCACCTCTGAGTGTATCTTGGGGTAGCAGCTCCTGAGGATGAAGGCTTCTTACATGTTGCAGAAGGAGTGATGCACTTCACTCGTAGAGAGAAACAGCAATACATTTATTGATATAAAACAGGGATTTAGCAAAGTTTGATGGTAAATGCAACAGTGTTCTAACAAGATTCAAGATGGCAAGGCACACTGCAGAGGACAGGGTCAGACAGAGCTGTCAAGGAGATCTTGTCGTTGAGTCATGAGGTTTCAGAAAGGACCCCTTGGCTTTCTAAACTCTTTCTCAGAGAGGAGTCTAGGTGCGGCTGGATCCAATCCTAGTCCCAGACTTGGTCAATGGTTTATGTCTAAAGGATTATATGTGCGCAATCAATCCTTTATATCACTTAGCTAAGATTTCAAATTTCAGCATGGTTTTAGTCACTTACTGAGGATCTGTTGTGGCAAGGAATCTCTGAACCTCGAGAAGTAACCTTGAAGGCGTCCCTACCCAAGGGGAGATCCTGGCGTGCAGCCTGCTGCCGTTCAGGAGAGCTCAAAGGGCTCTTGGGCTGTTCACTATTTATGGGGGTGAGATGATTGACCTATAGTCATATTTGCATATTGAGCACAGAGCCAGCATTGCTCAAGTTAGCCCTTGGCTATTGTGTTGTTATCTGTCTCCCCAAAATCACGTTGAGCCCGAGATGTCTCCATCATGACTACATCCACCCATTATGACCACCACAGGTGGTTATCGCTTGGGTAGGGCTACGGGAGATAAAGATCAGGTTGGTACCTGGAGAGGGGGGAGCACACTGTCACATTACAGCACAGTCTGCAGGTTTGCTCATAGTTCATGGCACTTCTGCCTATTTTCCACCTATTGCATTATGCTACTTCGATCCACCCAAACAATTTCCAGCCATAGTGTGGACGTGGTTCCCAAGAGTGTGAAGCTGTTATTGCCCGGGGGTTGCTGCAGTGCCTGAGAAGGAGGCTGCTCACTGTTATGAACTGTCAAGGTACCTAGTAAGAAAAAGTAACCCTATTTGGGACACAACAATTTAAGACCTTTTAAAAAGAACAAGAAGAAAATAACCTTGTTGGTACTCACTCAAAGTGAGGTATAACTCAAGGTATGAAGTGACTTGGGTGAGGTTACGCAGGCTTCTATGGTAGAATAAATCACACTCAGATCTCCTTGGTTTCCAACAGAACTATTCAATCAGCAGACCATCACTTTCCACCTCCATCACCTGCCTTGCAAGGTGACCTACCAAGTCTTTGAAAAGTTCTAATCATTTGATAAAGACAAAAATGGATCTATCTTCTATACCATCTGGATCCATCTATGGCCAACTAATGAGAGGCTGGTCTAAGATATACTAGCATTGTCTTGAGAAGTTTTGGGGATAATACAGTCATTAACTCAGCTGTACACTCACTGCAGGCTAGAAAGGCATTTTCTACACTGTGCCTTGCAACAGCAAGACTTGTGGGTATGGGGAGTGAGTCTAGGGGAAGAGGCAACCATGTCCAGCACTGGGGAAATGAGGACGAGACGCCACAGCTGTCCTGAGCCACCAGTCCTGGGAGGACTTATGGAGGAGAGGAGGTAGCCCAGCTCCCTCTTAGTCTCCTCGCATTGTCAGCGTCGTGCTTTCAACCAAGCTGGTGAGAGCTGAAGCTACAGTTTAAAAATGCAATTCAGCACGTGGAAGAGGCAGGTGAAATAACTTGAACCTTAGCCATGCTGCACTGCAAGGACAAATTCTGCAGACTGCTGCTTTCCCCGGGGGACTTGAGATGTTCCATGTCATTTCATGCACATTTTAATATTGAAAGGGAAGCTTTCCTTCCAAAATATGTGTATCAGAAACTTCAGCACTTTTGCCTGTGTAGAGAGTGTTGAAAGTACTTGGACTCCTCAGTCAAAACCATTTCTGGTGCACTTTCTGGGGAAAAAAAGATTTTTTCTGGCTCTAATTAACTTTCTGTCAACCACTAGCAAGGCAAAAGGATAAGTACATTTTTTTTCCACCAGAGATAAGGCTGAGAAACTGAGAACATAGCTTATGCTGACAGGCATTAAGCGCTATTAGACTGATCTATCAGCCTGAGTGATGATGGCCCCATGGAAGCAGTGAACACATCACCACTTAAAGCATTTAAAACTGATCTGGACACAGCACCAGGGAATATTCTGGCAGAAACTTTCCCACACTCAACCGAGGAATAAAGTAGATGGTCTAGTGATGTTGGGGGGGTGGTGTGGTGTTTTGCTTCAGGGTGTTTTTTGTTTCATTTTTGGGGATGTTTTTTTGTATGTCTCTAAATGCCAGGAGCGACATCGAGAGAAGTACTGGGCTCCTGCACCTTTCACAGAAAGACACCATGGATTTGTGACAGGTCCATGAGTTGAGGAAACCTTCCAACATGGAGTTAACTTCAAGTGTGTCAGATGTCCCAGTGGAGGATATTTTATTACAGGATTTAATTGAGGGTGTCACGGAGCATTTACTAAAGAAACGGAGACGAGCAGACAGATTAATCACTCCGATGATATTTGGGGCCAGTATTCAAAACTTACATTAACGCAGAAAAGCCCTGCATGCACACTTTCTGAGCATTAACATCTGCACATCATGTCATTTGCAGGCACAAAACCCATCACCTGCAACACAACTAGGATGCAAATTTTGGATTTAGCCTAGGTAAAAAAGATACAGATAGACAGAAATAATTGACATAGGTACCTGAAAATAGCGTGGACAAGAACAGCTACCAGGAGCACCTTAATTCTCCAGAATATTATGATTATTTCAAAAGGGGTCTTAGAAAAGCAATTGCCTCAAATTTAGCTGTAACAGGATCAACTTCCCAATCTCGTTTTGTTGAGCTCTATACTATTGCCTGAAAGAAAGGGAAAATGAAGCAGGCAAAGAGGTTTATCTGGCGAGGAATTTTGCTTATGAAGGCAGGCTGAGTTAGCCTGAGGGTATCTCAGTAAAACCCCATATAACATGATAGACGCTATTAAGGTAAGAAGATTTTTTCCCCCTAATATTCATAGGTTTCTTTTGCTTATCAGGGCAGTGATGAGACTGGATGAATAGCTCATGCATTTTATATCCTCTGACTTTATGGTGGTAGCAATGAAAGAGGCTTCCTAAACAGAAAACAATGATCCCTTTATTAAAGCCAGGGCTGCCCTTCAGTCAGGTGAGAAGAAAAATCAAGTCATATACTGACATTTAATTCAGTGTTCTCCAGGGCCAGAGGAGATACAACCTCTCTTTGTATTATTTGTATAGAAATACCTGGGGAACCTAAGGGGAGTGTGTATCTTCCACCATCAGGGAATGAAGACTAAGAAAAGTGGCACTGCTTTGCTGGGAGAGATGGCAAAGTCTAATTACACCTACCAGTCAGGAAAAGAATCTGACTAATCCACTATCTGCAGGAGAAACCCAAGTCGAATAAAGATTCTGACAGTAGAAAAGATAGTTTACATAACTGTTTGATGCTGATCATGATTTTCAAATTTTTAGATTAATTTAATAGGCCCTAATTCAGATCTGCCCTTCAGTAGCTGCGCACCTTTAGGCATTTTAGCGTGGCTGTTGCCACACAAGAATATAAATGCTTTCCTAAATCAAGATTATAATTTAATTTAGTATTGAGGTATTGTACTCCTGTACTTTTTTTTTTGCTTTTTCTTTTTTTGAAGCCTGTGGTCACTGCTAGTCATGAATGGCAACCACAACCTTAGGTTCTTCCTCTGCGCAGGGCTGTAGGGCTGAACCAGATCATTTGATCATTCCTAAGGCTGCAAACTTTTATGCTCTTTCCAGTAAAGACAGCACGTTGGGTCCATCAGCCACATGATGGTACTGGGTTTTGGATGCCAACAGCAAGTGCCAGGTCAAGTGCCCAAGAGCTTTTAGTTATTTTAAAGAAGCTGGTGGAAAGAACAAGCTTCTAATACCCTCATTTTGAAATGAATCAAACATGTACAACATGGCACAAAATTACTTCTGTGCTGATTTTAGTCCCTTCTGGATATGATTCATATACCTAGACATTGCTATCTGGAGCCATCGGAAGTGCTCGAGGTTATCTTTCCTGGCCCTCCTCCCGTTGGTGCTCCAGAAAGACTTTTCTCCTTTACATCCCCTGTTCTACCTGCCCAGCCCTGCAGAGATGTCTCAAACACCCTAAAGCGACTCAAAATAATGTTGGTTTTCAAACAGATGATTAAAGCTCCCCAAGGAAGGGTTGGTAGGTCCTGACCTGATGAGGGTCTTGTGAGTCGGAGGCACTGAGATTCTATATGGAGAACCATAAAAGCATCCATCAGAGAGAAATTCCCACCTCTTTCTCGGGGCCGCATGCCAATAGCAACAGCTGGAAGGATCACAACTGAGATGTGATGTACGGCAGCAGGGGTAAATGCTTGTCTACATCTATCGCCCAGCTCACTAAGAGACACTGTGCTTTTTTCCACGCTCAGCAATTAAAGGAAATTGAGACTTCCACCTCCTCCGTTAGCGGTGAGATATTAAATGCAAAGGAAAAACTCCTTTTACACGACACTCAGGGAAACTCCATTCATTTCAGCAGTGCTTCACCTGAGCTCACAGGCTGATAGCTTCCATTTATCCACTTCCTGCCCACATTTTTGCCAGTGTTGAAGCAAGGAAGGATTACTAAGCATGGTGTCAGCAATAAGCAGATTTGTTGGCAAAGAAGAGACGCTTTTGGAACTGCCACAGACAAAAAAAACCCCAAAAACCAAAAAACAGAACCAAACAAACACCTCCCCCCAAAAAACCCAACCAAACCCAAAGTCAATAACCTGCTGCTGTAGTTGGAGGGTGCAGAGCACACGTACATGGTAATTGAACTTTGTAACTACAGTGGTTTCTCCTCCAAACTGGAAGGCAGAAGCCTTCCCCTAAGCCTTTCCACAGTGGTGCTGCCTAGGAGGTGATCTTTGCCAACAACCCCTTTTGCCCAGGCTCCCCCGTACACTGACTTGAAAGCCCAGATAGCGTTTAGCAAGCTGAGTGTCCATAACTACTCACAAGGTCCTTAGAGTATCTGAATGGCTCCTTTTTACCAAAATGTCTTAGGCTCTTCCACGCCCTCCAAGGGGGTCTAAATTTTCCTCTTGTCTTTTGCCATCTCCTGAGAGCAACTTACCATACCAGCTTGAAGGAAATTAAGGTGGTGGAAAGGAACATCTGAAATACCCTTTCCTTTTTCTTGCTCTGACATGTTGTGAGAGAGTGTCTGGTTCTGGTCGGTCAGCACAGGATTTACCTTTATCACTGAAAGAAGCTGAGACTGTAGATCCACACCTGACTAACTCTCATATTAGAAGACCTGTGTCAGCTCCAGTCAAAGTCAGGCAGCATCTGTAGTTAAAGACAGATAATAACGAGATTATAAATCTGTGGAAAAGAAATGCCACCAATTTAATGTGAGTTTATAATGCAAGAAAACTAATAGCGCTTAATCTACAACGCTTTTAAATGGCATCTGCCGCTGCCTCTGTTAAAGACAGACTCCTGGGCTAAACGGACCTCCGGTATCACCCTATAGGATTTTATTGACGTCTCATACTGAACTCCTAGAAGACATTTCATTGTAACATTTAAATGAGAAAGTGTAAAATTCAGAAAGCAACATGGCACAGATCAGATGGAGCAATTGCTGGCCAGCAGATAGTTCCTATATTGCAATTATAATGCAGAACTATTTTTAACATTGTGTGCTTCGAGCGGAGTCTTAAAGACTGTCTTTCGTGCTCATTGTGCAGTGACCTGGAAGAAATCCGTACTGGTAAGGCTGTCAGGAGAGCCAGGAAGAGGAAAGAATGAATAATGCGGACTCTCCCCAGGGAAGATGTGACTCTGAAAAAGATTTGTCCCTACCTCAATCAGACTGAGGAAATAGTAATGGGGTCTAACCCTTGCCTGGGTTTTCCTTCAAAGAGGGATATTTCAGGCCATAGTTTATTCCACCAAACAGCTAGGACATGTTTAGAGCTTCTGCCCGCTCTGCAAACGCAAGCATGGCAGCTAAAAGGGCAAAGGGATCCTTGTGTGCTTGAAAGTTTTCTTTAGGGTTAGAAAAGGTCTATAACCTATGATTTTTTACCTACCATGGCTGCAACTGGAAAACATTTTCCGTTTACTAATATTTATGCTTCAAGGATGTTGCCCAGTTGGAGTAGCTTCAATTATTTTATGATTCTGCATTTGAAACAAAAAAGATTTCAGTGAGGAGCTCGATCTTTTTATTTCATCAAGACAAGGTCAAGGGATGACACAACAGGACCCTGCAAAAATTTAAATGGGGGCAAAAGTTATAGCAGTAATACTGTCTTCTACAGAAAGGATAATACAACAGACTCCAGTGCCTGAAAACGTAGAAAAAAACAATATGACCTTAAAATAATTGGCCACTGGAGCAAGGTACCAAATGCTCTCATTGTTTGATATTTTCGTCTCTAAACCTGTTTATTGCTGCGTTGCGGGGTGGCTTTTTGTCGGTTGGTTTGGGTTTTTTTTCCCCCACTAAAAAATGTATCCCATTGCAGAAAAATTAATATACTTGAATCAGGGTTGCGTCCAGGGAAGTCATGCATCATAGAGGTGGTCAGGAAAGATAGTCACAGAAATTCCTCCTGGCTTCTAATTAAAGTTGTTTTCTCATTCTCTTCTCAGCAGCTGCACATCAAAGCACTCTGTGCAGGAGGCTGGTTGCATTAGAAATGGGGACATGCAGAGGAAACGAATTCGTTTCACAACAGTCCAGCAGCAAAACTGGGCATGTGCCCTTATCTCATGCATCTCGTGCGGAGCTTTACTCCATTGTCTCCAGACTCCGGGCTGCTCATTGGAAAACCTAGCTATGAGATCTGACGCATGCCCTACTCTTGTACATCACTAAAAAAGGAAAACGTATCGGCTCCAGATGCTGACAGCAGAACTGTAAGGGGTTGGGAGGGAAATTACACCAGAAGTATCAACACTGCTTGGATAGATCCTTGTGCCTCTAGGGCATCAAACAGGTTCAGGAGTTCAGTTTGGATGCTTAGAAAGCTGAATCTCATCCCAGAGGAAAAATGGGAGGCTGGTCGTGTAGCCCCACAGGAGATTCATTTGCACAGGACTAACACAACTTCATAGCACTAAAAGCTAAAATTTTGCAGAACAGAGTAAAACGTAGAAATAAAAAACTCAGATTCTTAAGAAGTGGACAAATCCGGAGATGCAGAATATTTTTTTTTTTCTCCTGGGACTGGAAATAGCCATTACTGTTATGCAGTGCTCAGACCAAAAATAAGATGTGACATTTTGAAGTGCATACAATCTGGTAAAATATAAAATATTTAATAAATATGTAAATTGATCAAGCTGCTTCCCCAAGGAGGAAAGCTTTGGTCGTGCTTTACAGCTCTCATTCACTTACGCAAATACTTTAAGAGGATCAAGGATGGATTTTAAATGAAGTTAAAGTTTAACGAGAAATATATAATCCTTCAAGGAAGAGATTTTGTCATCTTCATTTATAATTTCTTGCAAGTTTAAAAAGTATGAAGTTGAGGGACCAGCTTTCTCAAGCTTTGTGTGTGCAAACTAAGAGAACTGAAGCAGTCCACCTGAAACCTGCAGTCAGGGATGTAACAAAATACAGAAATTAATGATCTTTTCTATTGTCTAGGGAGTTCTGGATTTTCCCAAGTATATATAGAAGTTCACTGCTCAACTCATGCCCATAGGATCCAGACACAGCCTTCCGACATTTCCTTTTTAGACAGACCAGAAACTACAAGGGAGATCCTAAGTCACCAGGACTTAATTCACGTGTCATATATCCTCTTTTGAAATCACTTCAAGTTCCATCTTCAAGTATTTAAGCATTTTGCTTTGCAAAGAAACTGAATCTCATTCCTCTAAAACCTCATTTCTTTAGCAGTTAGGAACTGTCTTTTAATTTCCAGGTCGAACCGATTAATATCTCAAATACACCCATATATACATCCTCTTTAAAAGTGAACAGTTCTATGATAGACAGAATATAGGAGAGTTTTGAGAAAGTTTTCCACACTCTTAAACCAACCCTGACATCAGTCCTGCTTTTATGTCGTGTTCAGTTTCTGGAAACTGCTTATGAGTTAAAGATATTTTCATATGACATGTTCTCATGATACAGGTAACAGTCCTGAAAAAGTTGTGAATACTGAGGAAGCTATTGAAGGAAAAAGAAATGGCTAGGTAAAGAAAATAAGAAAGAAAATAAACCAGAAAGTGCCTGTGCACCGGTGAAGATCCCAGCAAAGGGACATGCTGCGTTTGTGTTTTATAACCTAGATCTGGGTTACAAGGCAGGATGAAAAAAAATAAAAACAAAAACCAAAAACCCCAAACCAGTTTGAGTTTTGTTGAAGCTGGAGAGTGTTTACAACTCATGAGAGGGTTGTTTGGGCACCGGCATCAGAAGGCAGAAATTTCCCTCGACATGTGCTTTGCTCTGCGCACTCGTGCATTGCTCTATTAATTTTCACCCCGTTTCTCTGAGTAATTTCACACTGGAAGTAATTGTTCTTCCTTCTTCAGGTGCTCTACACTTTGGTTACTGGAAAGTTTGAAGGAAGTTGACAAAGCACTCAAGAGACTGTGAGGTTCAATTTTTACTTTTCTTCCTCCCAGGAAAACCATTATCTCGTACTCCAGTGGTGTCTGCTCAGAGACCAGCATTCTGCTGCAGGTGCCCAACAACTTGATAAAGCTCCGAAGAGGTGTTGTAGTGATGAGGAAAGTGGAGTGAAAATAGTTTATTTTATTTGAAAACCAAACTAAATCAACACATTAATACCACATCATACACAGAACAGTAATCAGATTTTTTCACCTTCTCCGACTTCACCTTTGCTGCCCATGCGAGGAGAAGGATGAAGAGAAAGACTGTGAGATGGGAAGGTCTGAGATATCACAAGCCCAAAAGGATCTTTATTTTCCTCCTCAAAAGCAATAGTTTCATAGAATCCATTTCACTGTTGTATTATTCAGTTTACTGTCATATTGCGTAAGGTTTTCTGGAGTGTGGCGTATGTCCCATTGGCAATACACCGAATACCAGTTTCTTGACGTATCCACCACAGCCTGAATCACTGCTTCACCACCATGTGGACACATTGCTCACCTCTGACTCTGAACTCGATAGGCAGACACAATTTCCACAGCCCAACGGTGAAGATGAAGCTTAGCGCTCCTACAGGTGTAGACGAGGCTACTACTGCCAAATTCACTCTCCCTACACAGTTGCACAAGATTGATATAGATTTTTATGAAGAGTTTCATCTCTTTTCACTTTAGCAGTTCAGCAATAACTTACACAATATGTTTGGGCAACTAAACCCCCGCAAGCGTCAGTGGAGAGAGACAGCCACTTCTGGAGCGGAGTGTCAGCAGGAGGTAAATCCTTGTGGATTTGTCCTTGTGGACAGGCTTCGCAACCTTCAGTGAGCTGTTGATGAGGACTGAATTAACGCCTAGGACAGACCGGCTGCCTATCTTCTACCTGGCCAAAGTTCAGTGCAATGCACCTGCATTCAAGAGATTTGCATGGAATCCAAAACTCTTGCTGTTTAGAACTGACATTCCCCCTCCCCTCCGTCATGGGGATGTGTGAGCAATTATTAAGATGATACACTACAGATTTTTGTTTTGCTTTGGTTTTTTATTATTATTATTATTTTGTTGAAATTCCTATCTTTTCACACTTCCA
>VYXH01004328.1:242905-279577 GCA_013397275.1 Burhinus bistriatus | reverse complement strand
AGGGAGTGCAGGAGCCTTCGTTTCTGTGGTCACCATCTCCCTGCGTCTCATCTGTGCCTGTGCAGAGCAGTACAGAAGATTTTTTCTTTGATGTAGTTGTAGCCCGATAGCAATGTCAGGCTAGAGGGTGCTGTACATGTAAGTAAATGCCTGCTGAAAATTAGTTACACAGGCTGGCAGTCAAGCAGTTAAACCAGGCGTGGAAGTGGTTTGCAATCTGTTCCACCAGTCTCTCAAGTTTCCATTGTCAAAGTGGGATTATTTTTCAGCAAAACGGCCGCCCTCCAGTACCAGCCTCGGGAATCAGTGTAATTAAAAACAACAAGAAAAGAGTTTTATTGTTTTTAAGTATATCTCTAAGCTACGGGGGAAAGGGAAGGAGAAATCTATTGCAACTTAGAATATTTCTCCTTACTATTCACACTTACCAGTCTGTATCCAGTCACGAGTCGAAGAAGCTGGGTGTCATCCCTTGTACTCGAGACGGCCTTTGCTGTTTAAGAAGGAATACATCCTCGGTGTTTATTCATGGTGACAACAAAATGCTCCTCACCGCTGGGAACAGCTGGGCCACTGGGAAGAACAGAAAGGGTGCAGCTTCCCTCCGCTGCAGGCGCAGCCTGCACTTGGTGCTGCTTGAGCACAAATGCCACCGCTTTTAACGAGCGTCTCCCGTGACCTTCCTCAAGGACACCTCCTTGCAGAAGGGAGCAGGGATGCTGTTTTCCTGGTTTGCTGTGTGTAGGGTGCCTCTTAATGGGATTTCGTGTCAGACCTTGAAGTCTGGGGGAAGTTTAATAAGCATAAAAGCCTAACCTTCTCCCCACTTTACCCTGAAATCCACTTTTTCGTGAGAAGGGCAAACCGCCTCTGCTCTAGCTTGGCCTGAACACACAGAGCAATCAGGATTATACCTTTGTGACAGTTAAGACCTGTCTTTGAAACGGAATTGACTGTTCCCTAAGCAAGCAAATGACACATAGTAAAGATATAGAAAAACTCAGGAAAAAAAGTTTCAAACTTCAATATTAATTCAGTCACCTTCCACCATGACCATGAGCCAGCAATGTGCCCTTGTGGCCATGGAGGCATTAAAAAGACTGTGGCCAGCAGGTCGAGGGAAGACATCCTACTCTGTCCTGCTGAGGCCACATCTGGAGTACTGTGTCCAGTTCTGGGTTCCCCAGTTCAGGAAAGACAAGGAACTACTGGACAGAGTCCAGCAAAGAGCTACAAAGATGATCAAGGGAATGGAGCACCTCTGTTATGAGGAAAGGCTGAGAGACCTGGGTCTGTTTAGCCTGGAGAAGAGAAGACTGAGGGGAGATCTCATCAATGCTTGCAAATACTTAAAAAGAGGGTGCCGGGAGGATGGGGCCAGACTCTTTTCAGTGGTGCCTGGTGACAGGACAGGGGGCAACGGGCACAAGCTGGAACACAGGAAATTCCACCTCAACATGAGGAAAAACTTCTTTCCTTTGAGGGCGGCAGAGCACAGGAACAGGCTGCCCAGAGAGGTGGTGGAGTCTCCGCCTCTGGAGATACTCAAAACTCTCCCCGATGCCATCTTGTGCAACCTGCTGTAGGTGACCCTGCTCTGGGAGGGGAGTTGGACTAAATGATCTCCAGAGGTCCCTTCCAACCCTGGTGATTCTGTGATTCTGTAATAGGAACTGAGAAATATTTTTATGCTGTTGCAACTAGAGATGGGAAATCTGAGATAATCAAATCAAGCAAAGTGGATTTAGTGAGGATATGAAGGCTGCAGCTTCTGATTCCGACAAGAACAGACCATGACAACTGAATTTGAATGGCCAAGGTTATTGGGGTAGATCTTCCTGTTGCTGCGACTAAACTGTGACTTTCGTCCAAAAGGAAAAGCAAAGAGCAGAAAGGAGATGTGAACAATGTCTGAAAAAACACCTGCTGTGTCTTTACAGAAGAGAACACGGCAAAATAATTCAGCTGGTGGGGCCAGAAACATCTTGTAAGAGGAGCTGGCAGTTACTAGACCTGCTTTAAAGATTATTGTCATTGGTCCATACCCAGTTAGCCATCCTTGGCTAACTGCCAACCAGTGCCTGCATGTGTATGCATGGGGAGGTAAGCCTCCCAACCACTGAGTCATGGGCAAGCAGATGTTTCCGGTAGCCCATGCCTGCAGGCCCGAGAGCCCTGTCCACATAAGCACGTTTGGCAGCACAATCAATGTGAAAAACTCCCATCTCCCTTCAGACAGCAGGCAGCAGTTTAATTCTCATCTCTTCGTGGGACCATGTTGCAAAATAAGTTAACTAAACATCTGCAAGGGAGGAAAAAGCAAACAAAAAACCACCCACAAATCCCCTAAAATCCATCAATGTCTTATTTTTAGAGCCAGCTTATTTCATTGACCTGTTTTATAGCTGCATTGATATAGATAAGGAGTTAGGAAAGTTTCATTCTAGGGAGGAACAAATGATTGGGAGCGGGGAAAGATGGAAACCACTTAAATCCACTTTGCCACAGAGAACTTATAGGCATGGAGGAAAACCTGATGAAACATGCATGCCTTGAGAACTGAGTCCTTAAATTTATATGATATTACCTATAGGAAAGTGCTGTTCCGGCTTTATTCCTGACAAAATAAACTTTCCAGACAAGTATTTTCTAAGAAACAAAGGGGGCAATAACCACCAACGCCACACTCACCAACTTCTTCACATAGGCATGTTTTGGTTATGTGAGCACAACTCTGCTCTCATGTAATTTAAAGATATACGATTTACTACACTGTCCTCCAGCCTCCAAGCCTGCATCATCCTGCCCAATTTAGCCATACTCATGGAAGGAAAAAAATCACTGTGTGGATCCTTCTGGATAATCCCCCCAGATTCCAACCCCCATTTGGATACTGGTTCCAGTTTTGCCAATAGTTGTGGATCTGTTACCTTTAGTCCACGAGCAGGAATTGTTAACTGAGACTATTCCTGAAGTAGCCTGCTGGTGTTGGTGTTGTAGAACGGTGGGGAAACAGATGGTGCTATTCTTGTGCAAGACCTGAGCAGCGCAGGCAATAAATGTTGAGATAAATATACACACCACAATATAAAATATATGTTACATAAATAATTATATATAATATTACATTATATACAACATATATTTATATAGTGTCCCTGTGTATGTGTGTATATTTATGTATTGTAGATCAATACATAAAACTTGAAGAAAATAGGGAATTCTCTGGGAGAATCACCAGTATTTTCTCATCACAGTTGCTTTTGATCAATAGCACTTTATAGTCCCTTCTTCTGATCTGTTTTAATGTTTCTTTCTTGGAGAAACTGAAGAACATTCCCACTCTGAAAGCCGACTAATGCATTAGCAACAACCTACATATCAGGAATTTACATACGGTTGCCCTACGGTTTAATTCTGAAAAATTTGGAATCCACAAGTATTACTTAAAATTCTCAACTTTTCTGGTTTCCGCCAACTGACCTGGGTCTTTGGTTCAATACAAAGGCAGAAGGAGGCACACTGCCAGTCCGGCTTATGTCAGAGGGCCACAGCCCAGGTCCCGTAATCTAAAAAGAGGTGACATAGCTGTAAGAGTTTTCTAGCAAGACAATGCCCAAGGCCAGGTGTAAATCACCAGCTGGGAATTTGGACCTGCATGTGCAAGTTGATATGTAATGCCAATATATAAAAGTATTTCATGTCTGCATCCACTAATTGCTAAATGAAATTCAAGTGAAAAATTGAAAGCAAAAAAAACGCCATTATAAAGCTTTTTTTTTTCTTCTTGTTTTTCTTTTTGTTTGCTTTTTTTTCTGAGCTGCTGTACAGGTGCTCCGCTCTCCAGAGGAGAAAAATGTTTGACAGCAAAGGATATTTGTGCTGGCAGTATCACTTGATCCATGTTTCAGGAGCCAAATTGAAAACATATTTTTACAAGGTACAGCCGTAGATCATTAGAAGGAGCCAACTTTGTGGGCTGCACAAGTATGTTTGAGAGAGAGCAGATGTGTAAATTAAAATATACCCCAAAATCTGACAGAAATATATTTGGGGATGGGAAAACTCGGTAAGGGCAACAGATTTTTTTGTTGCTATCTCTGCTAACAGTCCAGGATTGGCTCCGTTTGCTGCGGTACATTATGGTGTGCTTGGGCTTTGCTGTTCTTTCTGCAATGAAAGCTCCACCCCACCTTTTTTCCCACTGCTTTATTTTCTGCTGTTAATAAAGGATAATCTTTTTTCTCACCAGTTGATCTCGAGAGTACATCGTGTGGTCCTCACTGGGGACCCACATCAGCAGAGATCCAAAATGACACAACCTTCAGAGATAATGCAGACATTTTAGTCACCTATGATTTTCCCCAGGGAACCCACAAGACAGGACAATAAATTTCTGTTCATCTTGAGGGAATCCAACATGCTATGGCATTGCAAACACCAAGCTGAGTGGTGCAGTTGATTCACTTGAGGGATAGGATGCCATCCAGAGGGACCTTAACAGGCTTCAGGAGTGGGCTTGAAGTTCAACAGGGCCAAGTGTAAGGTGCTGCACCTGGATTGGGGCAATCACCAATATCAATACAGATTGGGGGATGAATGGATTGAGAGTAGCCCTGCAGAGAAGGACTTGGGGATGCTGGTAGATGAAAAAGTGGGCATGAGCCGGCAACGTGCGCTTGCAGCCCAGCAGGCCCTGCATCCTGGGCTGCATCAAAGGCAGCGTGTCCAGCAGGTCGAGGGAGGTGATTCTGCCCCCTCTGCTCTGCTCTCATGAGACCCCCCTGCAGTGCTGCCTCCAGCTCTGGGGCCCTCAGCACAGGAAAGACCTGGACCTGTTGGAGCAAGTCCAGAAGAGGCCACAAAGATGATCAGAGGGCTGGAGCACTTCTGCTGTGAGGACAGGCTGAGAGAGTTGGGGTTGTTCAGCCTGGAGATGAGAAGGCTCTGGGGAGACCTTATTGCAACCTTTTAATATACAAAGTAGGCTTCTAAAAAAGATGAAAAGAGACTTCTTATCAAGACCAGTAGTGAGAGGACAAGGGGGAATGGTTTTATACTGAAAGAGGGTAGGTCTAGATTGGATGTCAGGAAGAAATTTTTTACATTGTGGGTGGTGAGACACTGGAACTGGTTGCCCAGAAAAGTTGTGAATTCCCTACCATGGGAAGTGTTCAAGGTCAGGTTGGACGGGCCTTTGAGCAACCGGATCTAGTTGAAGATGTCTCTGCTCATGGCAGGAGGGTTGGACTAGATGATCTTTAAAGGTCCATTTTAATGATCACCAAGTGGCTGGAGAAATGAACAGCCTCCTAGCCTCGTTCCCTGGGACTGAACTAGAGGAAACAGCCTCAAGTTGCGCCAGGGGATGTTTAGATTGGGTATTAGGAAAAATTTCTTCATGGGAACGGTTGTCAAACATTGGAACAGGCTGCCCAGGGAAGTGGTTGAGTCACTATCCCTGGAGGTATTTAAAAGATATGTAGATGTGGTGCTGAGGGACGCGGTTTATTGGTGGACTTGGTAGTGTTAGGTTAACAGTTGGACTCAATCTTAAAGGTCTTTTCCAACCCTGATGATTCTATGATTGATTCTACTCCTGGGCAGCATAAAGAAGAGGCATTGTTTTCTCCATGTGGGTGTGATCAGTGGTTCGAAGAACCTCCTTGCAGCAAGATCAGGCAAGCAAGATACTAATCAGTGCAAGCTGAGCACTTTGCCGAAACAGGTCACACTTCCATAAAAGCATGATTCATTCTCAGTCTGAGATGGGAAAGGCACAACATCCCACTCTTACAGATGTGAGAAATCATTAGGGGTCACTACCACAGTCTGTCCCCCTTACAGAGAGAACTCCTCTATTTTCTTCTTTCTCCAGAGATGTGGTAAGAGGTACCACTACCAATCTTGTCTATAGGCAGCAGAAACACACCTTGTGTATAAAGCCAAGAATTTATTGTTAATATAATTAAAATCATAGCAGTCTATTTCAAGAATCATTACTTGTCTAGACCTAATGATTGCAGAAACAAACAACAACAACAAAAAATACTTCAAGAAAAAGTCTAAATAATAGTAACAATGCAATTGAAAATTTAATATATCTACTTCTTAGTTTCTATACCTTTTTCCTGATGTTATACTTCTCCTTCCACTGCTCCTCTGGGTCTTAAAACTGTTAGCTTCGGACTGCTGAGGGGGGTTGCTGTTAGGTCGAGTCTGGAGGGCTTCTGGGGTCTTTTGCTCAGAGGAGTAGGATATTGATGGTTTCTTCTCCCTCACTCTAGGATTCACCCAGGGTCATCTTTACACATTTGCTATTCTCTTTCTTCATTGCTCTATAGCTCCGTGTTACAGCCAAATTTACTATATATGGTGCCTCTGACATAGGTTAGATACTGCTCTCTGTACCCTTTCTTACCCCTAAGCACAATTTCGTATCGCTCCAGGTCTTTATTTCTTTAAGTGATCATTTGGCTCTCCAGTGCCAAGCCCATGTCCCATCTTTTACCATCCCACACTTGTACTTCTCTGTGTCACATCCTGTGTATTCACTTCTTGAGGCCTCTGCTGCCATGGCGAGCCTGTGTACTACATCACTGTGTTAGAGTCATAAATATTTGTAAAACAAAGCTGCAGGCAGGTCAGGAAATTTTCAGACAGAACAAACCTGACAAGGCCTCGCCATCGCAGTAGAAAGCTTATGGCCCATGACTACCAATACTTTATTTCAGGGCTACTTACTAGCACACATGCTTGCTTCTGTCCCACGTGGCCTATCGTGAGTATCATGGTGACACCTGGTAGTCCAGAGGGTGCTTCAGATACCGTGACATCTCCCATGTCAGAGCCACACCTGGCAGCAGGCACCGATTTTGTTGCACAAAAACGAACATTCTCATTAAGGGAATTCAGACTTTTTCATTTTCTAGTACTTTGTAGAGAGACACCTTGTTTCACTTTTTAACCCTGTTATCCATTAGAGTAATTCTCAAGGATTCCATTTTACATGTCAGGAATAAATCTCTGAAGAGAAAGATATTAAAATATGGCAAATGAAGGATTCTTGTCATATCAAGAAAATAGAAAAGTAACTCAAGCGTTACTAACATTGTAGAGTTCAAGCCATTCTTGACATGAAAACATGAAATTACTTCCATTTGGTTTGGAGGCTGGAAATTTACATTTTGCTTTGAAAAAAACGTTGCTTTTTTTTTTTTTTTTCCTACAAAGCAACCAGAAGTCTGTAGTTCTTCAATAAGTTTCTCTTCCTCTCTTTTTCTTACTGTAGCATTTTCTTGATTATATTTCTTAATGTATTGATGTATTGACCTATCACATACCTAATACAATATTCAGAATCCAATCCACCTTGCCACAACTTTTAAAGTGCTTACGGTAAGCCTTTAATACTATCAAGTGTTTTAAAGAGTCTGATCAGGACCAAAATCCCAAATACTCTGATTAAACACATGCTTGACAGTATTTTGAGGTTCAGACCACCCTTGTTTGCTTTTAAAAACTAGATTGATTTTTCATAGTGTTTCCAAATGCAGAAAAAAATCTATTAGATGTATGAGAAAGTTGCTTGTTAATTATAATTGTTAGCATTAATGCTGGTACAGTTATTAGATGCTGGAACTAGCTAGAAAAGAAACATCAGTCCATCCAATTCGTAACTTCTGCATCAGAGAACTGCATTAATGAAAAGTGCCATTTATTTTTAATTCTCTATGAAAATATTTCACTGTGTTTGAATAAATTATGTAATGTTGAAATCCAAATACTAGGAGAATTTTAACATTACTTTTCCAGCTGAGTTGTTTCTTCATAGCTGTTTACCTCTCTGGAACATCCCATGTTTCTCTGCTGCTTTCTAGGGCTCTTGCTAACAGTGGTGCAAGAAGCGGTGGAGATCCCCAGCAGCGCAGGCGAGCTGATAAATCACACTGAACCTTTCCAACTCATGATGGCGCTGTCTCAGAAAGATTCCTTCCTTAACAGACTAATGAGGCCCAGATTTAAAAGGAAATTTGCACCTCTGAATTTCACCAAAATAAACAATGCCGTCGCAGTTCGAGCAGTCCTAGTTGCAGCTGTCAAGAAACTGCATGAGTATGGAGAGAAATGTAACTTTATGATTGCTGTATTTACACATTTCTCCATAAGCATCCACTATTAGACATCACTAGAAACTAAATACTGGACTCAATAGCACTTTAGTCTGACCTGGAGAGAGGCTTTCACAGAATCACAGAATGGTTGATGTTGGAAGGAACCTCTGGGGGTCCCACCCCTCTGCTCAAGCAGGACCACCTAGAGCCAGTTGACCAGGACCATGTCTGGATGGTTTTTTTAATATCTCCAAGGATCTCCACAACCTACCTGGTAACCCGTGCCAGTGCTCACACTCTCACAGTAAAAAAGTGTTTCCTATTTAGATGGAATCTCTTGTGTTTCACTTTGTGGCCATTGCCTCTGGTCCTGGCACTGAGCACAACTGAGAAGAGTCTGGCTCTATCCCCTTTGCACCATCCCTTCAGGAGGATGTGCAAAATGTATTTATATACATTAGTAAGATTCCCCTTGACCCTTCTCTTCTCCAGGCTGAACAGTCCCAGCTCTCTCAGTCTTTCCATATATGTGAGGTGCTCCAGCCCCTTAATCATCCTTGTGGCCCTTCATTGAACTCTCTCCGGTATGTCCATGTCTCTCTTGCACAGAGGAGCCCAGAACTGGACACAGGACCCCAGATGTGGCCTCACCACTACTGAATAGAGGGGAAGGATCACTTCCCTCGACCTGCTGGAAATACTTTGCCTAATACAGCTGAGGATACCATTCACCTTCTTTGCAGCACAGGCACGTTGCTGGCTCATGTTCAACCTGGTGTCCACCAGGACCCCCAGATCCTTTTCTGTCAGGCTGCTTTCCAGCTGGGTGGCCCCCAGTGTATATTGGTGCATGGGGTTGTTCTTCTCCAGGTGCAGGACTTTGCACTTCCCCTTGTTGAACTTCATGATATTTCTGTCCGCCTATTTCTCCAACCTATTGAGGTCCCTCTGAACGGCAGCACGACCCTCTGGCATATCAACCACTCCTCCCAGTTTGGTGTCATCTGCAAGCTTACGGAAGGCACACTCTTCCCCATCATCCAGATCATTAATGAAGATGTTAAACAGGACTGGACCCAGTATTGGCCTTGGGGTACACCACGAGTCATTGATCTCCAACGAGACTTTGCACCGCTGATCACCACCCTCTGGGCCATTTCCATTGAGCCGGTTTTCAGTTCAACTCTCAGCCTCCAGCCCATGCATCAACAGCTTTACTATGAGGAGCCTATGTAAGACAGTGTCAATGGCCTTCCTAAAATGCAGATAGACAATATCCACTCCGCTCCCCTCATGTGTCCACTGTTTCCCCCTCATCTACCAGGCCAGTCACTTCATCATAGAAGTTTGTCAAGTTAGTCAAGTATGACTACTCCTTCGTGAAGCCATGCTGACTAGTCCTGATGATTTTCTTGTCCTTAGTAATCCTCAAAATGGTTTCCAAGATTAGCTGCTCCACCACCTTCCCGGGAAAAGAGGTGAGGCTGGCCAGTCTGTAGCTCCCTGGATCCTACTTCTTGACCTTCTTGAAAATGGGTATGATATTTGCTTTCCTCCAGCCTTTAGGCACTTCTTCCAGTCACCACAACCAAAGACGCCCCCTTCTTTGTATCCTTCTGCACAAACTCCTGCACAGACTGCTGCATCTGTTGGCTGCCTCATTTAAATGGCCTAGTGGATCAAATCCTTAAATTCTTTATCTCAGTTTCTTTTTTGACTGTCGTTATTCTTTGTTGTAAAGTCTTTGTTGTCTATTCTTTATATAGTCTCACTCTTTCTGCACCTGCTATACCTATATTATGACCGTAATTTGGTATAGATAGTGTGCACCTCAAATAACCTGCACCCAAATTAGCTCAAAGACACGCCAGGAATCACCATGAGAGAGGCTAAAGGAGCTCATGGGAAACAGGACCTTTGGCAGAGAAGAAGGAGGTTAGGAGGAACAAGGATTTTAAGAGAAATTTCCGTGGTTTCCACCCATGTCTATGAGCCATGTTGCTTGTTTGTATCAGGCATCTGTTTTTCTTTCCGCATGCGAATGTAATACTAGTAATCAATATTGCAAAAGTGGTGCAAAGCTTGCAAAGTAGTGATTGCTCAGAAACTCATCTCTGGGTTAGGAAGTTGCCTCTTCTAACACAGAACAAAGGGTTCTGCCACCAAACTGCTTTCACACAAGGGACAACAGACCGCAGGAAAGCAAAGAAAAAACGGCACAAGAAAAGGATTCACAGTGCATAGCCTGGAGTCCTGAGTTGTTATCGTCATTTAAAGGACTAATTAATTTAAACTGCTGTCCTCCCTTTCTGTTTTCAAAAATGTCAAAGTCCAAAGCAGCCTGAAGTAAAATCTGTCCATCATTTTGCAGTACTCCGTTTTCAATTCTTGAGCTATATAGCACCGGTGTTCAAACCTCTCTTCTCTGTCTTGCTTTCCTTCTCTGTTGGAACTCCAGTGTGAATGTGCATTTATTTCCATTTTTGGAACCTAATCTCCCTGCCTGGCTGTGATTTATCACTACAGCTGGTCCAACAATAATTGTTCTGTTTCTGTTAAGCATACTTTTATCTCCAGTAGCATTCACTTAATGAAAGCAGAGGCTTTGGGTTTTAAATATGTATGGGGGATGGATACATGATGAATATTTATAGATATTTAAAATATTTAGAATGTTCAGAAATATGTTTATATTTTTTTTCTCCTTAGCATAATTGCATTTTTATAGTGTTTTCAATACTAAAGCATTTTTGCTCTGCTTTGGCATTTATCTTGCTCTTTTGTCCTTTTTCCATGTATCAGTTTGACTAGACCTTTTAATAGTTCAAGTCTAAGACTCCTAAACAAAGCAGAAATGGTTCTCAGCTCACAAGTACTCCGGGAGGTAATAAGGTCAGATGAATATTGAGGTTTCTTTTTTCTTTCTCTTACAAAACCATTTATTTATTCTTAATAAAAAACTCCACACATTTCCATAAACGGCCATGGAGACTTGTAGTTCTGTAAACTGTAGGAGACGCATAGTAAATATACACAGAGTTCAGTACTGAGAAAAGTGAACTCCAGATACCTAAATTCAGCTAATTTATCAACAGGAAATGGTGATTATTTTAAATAAATTGTTTCTTTAAAGAGAAGTTAAAACACGTGGGGCTTGGTTTGTTGTTTGGTTTTTTTTCCTGATTTGTGGCAGGATTTTTCTGACCTCAATTTAGCTCTTTGAAAATGACATATCTCATCTCATGTAGCCCTATAAGCTAACTTCTACATTTCTGGCACAAAAGGCTGCAGCAGAATGTGCTCTGGAGATGTCTGTGCCTCTGTACCTCAGTACCGACGGTGTGTGGACAAGTAGCTGCAAGGAGACACCTAACTTTTCAGTAGCCAAAGTGAGATAACATGAGTCCTGGTGAGAGCTGTGATCCAGAATTAACATTCTCAGGGATTTTAAACATTCTACTGATTTTTAATGAATAGTGTCATTTCTAAACATTACCATGACTTGCTTTTAACTAACTTTTTTTTTTTTTTTAATGAGTCACAATACCACAAATGTAAAATACAGTTACAGCTATACTGACTGCTTTATGACAAACAGTCCCTGATTCAGTATTAGTAGAACTGGTTTTTACGTTGAAAAATGCATCACATTCTGGTCAAACTCAAGTGAAATGCATTGTGGGCACAGGATGTCAAGAATAAGGGAATCCTTCATATATGAAGATATTTATTAGTATTAATTTTGACAACAGCATTAGGTATACATAGTTTGTACTCTCTACATTATATAATGTATTACACATAATTATATCAATTATAAATATCTAATGTAGTTACGAATATAAACATTAACATGCGTCTATCTGATGCTGGCAGAGATACATGACTGGTAAGATTAGGTGCTGAGCTAGTACTTTAATGTCACTGTGTGGCCCTCAGTCCTCAAAGGACAAGTCCATCCTGTCACTCCTTCCATGTTCTTTATAAAATTTTATAGTCCCAGCTTTGAAAAAATGTGACTTTTACAGACTAAAAATCCAGTTTTAAACCATTCTAACCATCAGTCAAGTGTTTGATTGGGTTTAAATACAGCACTTGAGTCTTACTGTTGGAGTAAAGCCTGGACTTAGAGGTTTTGTTGGATTGGGGTCTTCATGGCTTCAATTTGTCCTCCCAAGGGTCAAGTTTTTTTGTTTCCCATCTGTAGGCTGCCCGGCACTGTTTAGCAGAGATTTCTTTCAAGAGTGATTGTTTTTCCTTGGATGGAAAAGGAAGTGAAGTACATTGCTGTTCGGCCACTAGTTTCTCCATGAATATCACCAAGAAAAGCATATTGAAGAAAGTTGTAAACAGATTACTATCAGACTGTAGAGCCAGCTTGCACACAGTTCTCGTCATCCTTAATGACAGTTCCCTGCCCGTCCCAACAAAACAGACATTCACCAAAATGAGTTTTCACTTCCATGTATCTATGGAAAAGTGCACGAGGACTTAGTGTGCCTGAGCTGAGGAGACGTACTGCAGAGGCAAACAGCGGAGTTTCACAGCCCTACATGCAACTGTCATGCTCATCGAGGCAGCAGACTTCAGATTGGGGAAGGAGTGGAAGAAACTCACCCTAACAGGCAGAGCAGACTGTGCAGGGCAAGGAACCAGAGACTTTTCCACCTTGCAGCTGGCTGAGAAGCTGGAGAGACCTCCAGTTGCTACAACCTTTTGTTTGGAGCAACTTTTTCTTTTTTTTTGGTCATGCCACTGCATCCTGATTATGAAAATAAGCCAAAATCAGAGCGCAGCAGAAGGGGATTTGGACTGGAGGGACATGGGAAGCTCCTATGTGATCTTTCATATCTATGACTTTGTTTACCTTCTTCCACCGCTCCTTTGGACATGGTGGTGGTTGTACTGGGGGAAGGAGAGGGATTAACCACTAGAGCTCTTGCTGGATGAATGCTGCCATCTCATCTCTGCCCACAACTGCTCATCACTTGAACTGAAAAAGCAGGCAAACAGCCACCAGGCAGAAGCAGTGACATCTCTGCAGAGGAACAGTGAAATGCACAGAGGAGAGGATTTAGCCTGTAAGCTGTTTGTCTCTGTTGTCATTGCCATTAATCAACCCGTGCTTAATGCCATTTCTTTCGATTCACTAACTCTCTGCTGCCAAGTTAGTATAACCCTGTTCTCCTCACTGTCTTCTCCTCACTGTGTCTCTGTCTCCTGACTTCACCTCCGTCCTGCTGTCTGTTCTTCCCCTGCCCTCCACCTGCCTCCAAAAAGCCACGTGGCGTGAGCTAATGGAAAGCAGAATATTCTACATAAGAATTTAAGGCATTGGTCTGGACGTCAGACTGGAAGCTCCTTCAGGCAGGGAGCACATCTTCTTTTGGGATCATCACCACAAGATCAGCTTTAGCCTTATACTGTGCTGAACTTGATGCGCTGGCTATTACTGCAGTAGTCACTAAAGCCAGTTGGAAAATGCAAGGAATTTCCCACTGAAAAAAATTGTTCTATTGAAATAGAAATGCTCTAGAAGGAGTGAGTGACGTTTGCCAAAATTTTCCATTCTGGAAGTTGTAATGTCTCCTCAAATGTACCACAAAGGTTTTGGGGGACCCCAGCCTATTGCGACAGGACAAGAGGTAATGGCTTTAAACTAAAAGAGGGGAGATTTAGACTAGATAGAAGGAAGAAATTTTTTACAATAAGGCTGGTGAAACGCTGGCCCGGGTTGCTCAGAGAAGTGGTAGATGCCCCATCCCTGGAAACATTCAAGGTCAGGTTGGACAGGACTCTGAACAACCTGATCTAGTTGAAGATGTCCCTGCTCATTGCAGGGAGGTTGGACTAGATGACCTTTAAAGATCTCTTCAAAACCAAACTATTGTATGATTCTGTAATGATTCATGGAGTTCTTGTTTGGCCAGGATATAAGGCTTGAAAGGAGAATTGCTGACCAGGACTACAGCTTCTATGAAGCTCATAGCAGAGAGCAAATGGCTCTGAGATAGAAAGTTTATTTCTCAATCAATTTTGTCAGAGCTTTTCATTCCACTGAAACATTCAACATGTTGACTTTTTATTCTACCTTGTGGTAAATATTATACGTCAATACAACGGTTTTCTTAATGATAAAGATTATATTTTTTTAAAGTCAGTTCTATTTTAAAGTCAGAAATTACACCCTCCCAATTTTCCATCATATGCAGATTACTCAATCTGTATACTGTAGAGCATGTCCTCTAGTTATTTATGATATNGTAACTTGGCAGTGTTAGGTTGGTGGTTGGACTCGATGATCTTAAAGGACTCTTCCAACCTAGGTGATTCTATGATTCTATTCTAAATATTTTCTTTGCATTGTAATGTTTGACTTTCCATAAAGCTGAGCTGCGCTGAAGCTGCAGAGCCATAATAGCATTATCAGGGGATGTACCAGGATGTGCTATCTCTGTTTGTAATGGCACTTCAATAATTGCTTGTCATATTTAATCAAAGAGTCTGAACTGGTGATGTGACTGTTACTGTGGGTAGAGAGAAGCAATGTTTATTTACGGAAGAGTAGAGAATGACTGACCGTGATAGAGCAGTCAGACATACATGCAGTCCTTGGAAGTATCCTATGTGTTGTAAAGTAAAAGGCCTGTTAGCAGGGCCTGTTGCGATAGGACAAGGGGTAATGGCTTTAAACTAAAAGAGGGGAGATTCAGACTAGATATAAGGACAAAATTTTTTACAATAAGGCTGGTGAAACACTGACGCAGGTTGCCCAGAGAGGTGGTGGATGCCCCATCCCTGGAAACATTCTAGATCAGGTTGGACGGGGCTCTGAGCAGCCTGATCTAGTTGAAGATGTTCCTGCTAATTGCAGGGGGTTGGACTAGATGACCTTGAAAGGTCCCTTCCAAACCAAACCATTCTATGATTCTATGATAAAGTTATAAAACTGCTTAACCTATACACAATGAAGATGAAAACATTCCTGAGTGAGCAAATACTGATGAAAGTGAGTGGTTTGTTATACAGAAAAAATAAGTATGTCTGACCTTAAGGTATTCCTCTTATATTTATTTATCTCATAGATTATTTTTCTTTTTCTCTAAATCTGTCCAAAACACTGGGGTTTTTTTTGAGGTTTTGCTTTCGACAAAGATTTCAAAAGAAATTGGTGATAATTTCCTACCAGCTTGTGGAAAATGTCATCTTTGCTTTCAAATCTAATTTACCAGTTTTGATTCTTTTCTTTCCTTAAAGAGTCCAAAATCCAACATATTGGAATTAAATTTACAGCTAATGATAGGCGCTCTAGAAAGAACTTCAGAAAATTAGTCAGTCATTACAGAGGGTTCTTCTTGTTTCAAGTAAAGATGTCCATCATTTTCAATTATCTAAATATCTTCCTGCAAAAAAGTAAATGGAATGAAGTATCCCTGGTATTGTTACAGGATGTCATAAGGACACGAAACACTAACAATGCTAAAGGAATTAAACAAAAAGCACAAATAAAGAAAAGCAAGACTTCTCTACACCTACAGATATGCTAGAAAAAGAAAATGATAGTACAGTAGGGAGATACAATGAATAAACAAATTGCAGGTTAATCGGTGGTTCTCTGTTCACTCACCTGCTAAGACACAAAGAATGGAAGAATTTAAAAGTATAATAGAAATAGATTTTAAAAGTACACTGGAGCTCACAGAAATTTGTATGTCCTTGAAGGTGCAGTGTCAAAAACTATACTGTGAAGGTAAGAAAATATAGAAATCTCCAAAATAGAAGACTTACTCTAAAACGGAGGAAAGCTAATCTTTACAAATAAGTAATGCAGTGCCTGGAAGAAAGTTCCTTCAGAAGTTCATATGGAGGTGAGAGGACAGGTGACCTTCACACAGCTGAAGAATCTTGGTCTGAAATTATAGCACCAGCAAATTTTGCAAAAATATACAGAGAAAGTGCAGCAGAGCTTCAGATCACCTTCCAGTGTCCCCATTAGGTATCTATAACAATATAAATTTTTGACAAACAAGCTGCTTTTATGAGATTTCTGATGACTGCATTGGGGACCTACTACTTGTTTTTCTCTGTGATATTAATTCTTCCAAAATGTTACTCTTAGGAGATTATGGCTTTTGTGCCCTATGCAGCTTAGTTTGTTGCTTTTACACCACCTAATTCTTGATAGCCTGTGGCCAGACCGTGAGTATCTGTCCGTGTATAGTTCACTGCTCAGCAGAAGGAGAAGTAGAGAGGTCCTTTCTCCAAGGCAGTGTCACACCATCAGGATGGGGATGAGAAGAAAACCCAGCAGGAAGGAGGGGAACATAAACAATCGTTCCCTGGTTTAGTTTTGTTTGTTTCTTTGTTTTTTCTTTCCGTTTCTCTCCTACATCTGTCTCTATGATGGGCTTTGATTGAATTTTGGACCCCAGTGTCTTATCTCTGTCTGCTTGGCATGCATCAGTCACAGGCTTGCAAGCCCGGGGCTCCGTAAGTCTGGAGACTGCTTGGAAGAGAAGTTGCCTTCTGCAGCAAGGAAAGCTCTGGTGAAGCACGTGTCTGCAGAGGAGGGGGTTGAGGGCAAACACCTCCATTCCCCCAAATGAGGCATGTGGTGATGCTGACTTGTGTCTTACTTTCTCCACCTGTAAACCGGAAATGAGAATTTGGTGTGTGGGGTTAATAATACCTGTTTAATTAATCCTGTTCGTTAATCCCCTGTCATGGGGTGTTATGTCTAATTACTGCTTTTTCTTTTTTCATCTTCTTTTTTGCCTTTCTTGTTTGCATGTGTTTATTGACTGTTGACAGCATCCGACTCGCCTGCTTTTAGGAACGCGTCGCTTCAAGTCAGCATCTGCTCAGTGTTTCATTTTTAGCTCAAGAACATATCGCTCTTCAGACACAAACAAGTGATACCCCAACATCTGAATCTATTTGTGGAAAAGCGTGCTGAGGACTGAAGCTCCAAGAACATCTTTCACAGGGCTTATTAAAAAACAAGCTGGTGGTTTTTTTCTCTCTTTCCCTTAAAATCACTCCAGATTAGAGACTATTGTTGTTCCTCCAGGCCAGTGTGGTGCTTGGTGTATGTCTCAGTTCACGTCCACCCTGATTAAACAATATCCACTTCCACGCACACATGCATTAATACCCCTTCCGCCCACGCTGCTTTGATTTTATATGTTTGTCAGATTTCTGAAGACTAATTTCTCTAAATGTTGGAAGTTATCCCTTGACCAATGCCTAAACGAATTACAGCCTGATAATACGTGTCAAGTTCAACTAAGCACGCTGCATACCAACAGGAGAGAGTGAAGCTGCTTCTGATGGTCTCATTATAGTTCACCATGTCAGTTTTGAAAGGTTTTTCTGCTGACCTTACCACCCACGCTGCTGGCACACATGTGGCTGCTTAAAATAGACTGAAGCAAAAGTTCATGTGCAGTTTTTAAAAGAAGTAAAAATGAGAAAAGAAGAAAGAGAGGTGTCAGGATAAAGCAAATAAAAATGTTACTGTAATTCCAATTTCTCTATTTCAGTCTTTTCTGGCCTGATATTTTTAGGTTAGGACTGTTGTCTTGATTTAACATGTTAAGAGAGATTTATAAGATGCAGTTTCAACTACACAGGTTGTGCTCCAGCTTCTTAGGTAACTTTAGTAAAGTCATGTAACTGCTGAGTCTAGGAACTTCCACATGCAAAATGAGGACAACAACTAAGTCCCCAAGTGGGAGAATATAGACATATCAATGAGCAAGTGATACCCAGATACTGAGGAACATGCAGGGACCACGGCAGCGCTGTCTTCCCACTGATGAAAACCTGTATTTGTTTATGTTAGCGGGTGATGGCAATGTGCCTCTATTGCATTGATTTGGCAAAAGACACGTTAAAAAATGCCTCAATTCAAGACAGGGACTTTCCAAATGTAGGAGCAGAGTCCAGCCTGTGTCTTGTCATGTTGACCAAGGGAAGACCTCACAACATCTACTCCGTGTTGCTGTGCTCTACTGCCCATCAATCACTCTTTCTGTCCCCTCCCCTACTAATCAAATGAGTCCCAGGTAATGTGGGACAAACAGTCTCCAACCCTCAGCACCACAGAGGACAGTCAGCATCACGTAATTCATGGGTTCCGTCACCGTATCTGCTTTTGTATGTTCTCCAGACTCCTGGTTATGCCTGGAAATTGGACAAAGTCACTCAAGCTTTAAGGAAATATATGAGGGGAAGGAAAAAGTGGTGGTAAAGAAATCTTACACTTTTTAGGTAGAACTTTCCACACGGGATTATATAATTGCTTCTGATAGCAAAGGGAAGTATATGGTTGGACTCGATGATTTTAAAGGTCTCTTCCAACCTAGGTGATTCTATGATGTTATCATTCTATGATACAGTGACCTTTGCAGTTCTTTGCTCCTGAAATGTTTGGCAAGGGAACTGAATCAGTTCTAACAACAGGAGTTTAAGATAAATATAGAAAGTAGCCTTCTCTCTAGCTTTAACTACGAGGTGCTGAGGCATTTTCCCAGCATTGAAAACAGGATTTCTGTCAACAGCATACGACTTGTGTCTACCTTGATCCTTCTCCCATTAGAGCTAATTTTGAAAAAGAATGTTCAGACGGGTGAAATTTCCAGAAGCGATTCAAGCCCCAAAATATTCAATGGTGAAATTGGTATATTCTCCTCGTGCATCCGTCTTCCTGTCAACTGGGAGTCATCTGTAGATCCACTGATCTTTCTGCTTCCCACCGTGAATCCCCAGATAACCGCTGTGAGCTTCCTAACCCCACTACCCTATTGTGGAAAGACAGAAGAAGAGATCTTCTGTCTGAATGAAACACAGAACATGCAGAACGTATCTGTCAATGGCAGGTTTCAGCCGTGTAGTAAGGTGGGAAAGAAAACCCCTACTCAAAATGTACAGCCCATTAAAAGTTTGGAAAACAAGACAAGCTATTTTGCAATCCAGGTTTGATGTTAATTAAGTGATGACACAGACAAATGGTTTTTCTTTCCTGGATATTTATCTGTATTCAGGTGAATGGATAGGTATTACAGTCAGTTCCTTGGGGATACTGCATGGCAGGAATCAACCCAATTCTTGCACAATTTGTCCACTTTTCTCTATATATCCCATTAAAACAAGTGAAAAAACATCTTCTTGGTTTTTAATTGTCTTGGGTCGCTTCATGCATATGTAGATGCGTGTTTTGCTCCCTAACATCCGGTGAAGTCTATGAGTGCGTGAATCCATCATATCTTTTAAAAATTCCTCTCAGCTTTTGTTCTCCTCACTGTGCTGCTGTTTAATTTCAATTAACTTAATCTAAGATGGTGAAACATTTAACAGATACAGGTGGCACATCATTGTTATTAATGCTGTCGAGGCTAATTGGAGCGCTGTTGCATTCTAATATTGGCTTGAATTTGTCAGCTTCTTTCAAATCCAGATAAATAAGTACATGGATTGGATTACAGTGCAGGCAATGAAATAGCTTTTCAAACCATGTCTCCAAGCACTTTTTTATCCTACCAACATTAATAATCTAAAAGGAGATCTTTATTTTCCTTTTTTTTTTCTGTTTCTGTTGTTTTTAAAGTCGGTTTTTGTCTTTTTAGATTCTTAGAAGCATAGAAGCTGGAAATGCCTTAGAGTCCAATGTTTTCAAGCAATGTTATTTCTTATATACTGATAATTTATAACAGATCCCCTCTCCTACCCTTACCTCTCTCCCAATTGTTAATCATTTTGCACTCTGTGAAAAATGACATTTTTACTTTACACTTCTGTATGGATAGTCAAAGATCCAATCCAACACAACGTATGAGCACAAGGTTGTTTCACCTCTTTTGAGCACAATTACTTTGAAGACACACTTAACTTTAAGAACACACTTAAGTCTTACAAAGTACTTCGTGCACCTTGGTTTCCTTTTAACAAAAGAAGAGTGAAAAGAAGGGGAAAATTTTTGTTGTTAGAAATTGTACAGCTAAGGCTCAGGCTATTTGAATGCTTATCTTTCTGTTTTCCAATGGGCATGGTGCACTGTTGTCAGATGGGAAGATTTAATTTTCCTTGTTTACTCACTATTATTGTAGCAGTTATTTATTTTGCTTCTGTGAAGTTTTCTCAAAGAACACAAAAGCATGAGGGTTTTTTGCTACTTACATAGACAGTACTGGAAGGGAAAGACCGGAATCCAGTTTCCATCCCTGAGCCATAACAATCACACATGTTACAAACATCAAAGTCTGTCTTTAAATCACCTAAGCTGTGATTCATAATTTTTAAGCAGAGTACATCTTTCACCATTTGAGTAAAGAGAGAGATAAAAAAAAAAAGAGAAATCAAGGAATACCAGCTTTGCCAAAGAAGAAACCAAGTAGGTCCAAGATGTGGATCTCAGACAAGAACCCAACTCACCTGGACTCCAAATAAACACTCAACCCAAAAGCCCTTTTGTTGCAACCCATTGCACATCGATTTCCCATTCAGGTATCTATTTTGGTAGGATAAAAATTACAGTGCAAACATATTAATTTTTTTTTTTTTTTAAACTGTAGGAATTAACTCCTTAAATGCGTGCATTTCAGTTGAGGTAGGAAATGGAGTGCTACGTGCTTCCTTTGGGAGAAGGGCTGCTGGCTCTTGAAGATTTTATCAAAATTTGTCCCAAGTGTATTATGTCTGCCCCAATGAAGCCATTTGCAATGGCTGATATTTTACAGTAGTATGCCATGGGAATGGAAATAATTGCTTTTTTCCTTTTTGCTTATCCTTTTTTCTCTTAAGGACCCTGAGAAAGCAAGCCACTTGAATGTCCTTTGTCAGGTGGATGCACTTCCTTCATCATTAGTTCAATTCCAGACTTCCAGAGAAATCATCCTTCTTCTGAAGGCAGCAGGAGAAACAAATTGCCAGGGAACAACTCACGAATCTGGAGGAGCTTTGTTTTTATCGTTTACGTCCATCACATCAATACTTGGAAAAGGAAAAAGACTCCCCAGTACCCCAGATCAGTCCAAATAGCTCCTGTCCCAGTGAGCAGCAATGTTAGTTACTATTTATTTTTGCGCTTCCTCTGTTAGGTTGCAGCTTGCAGCCACCCCCTGGCTCCAAGTTATGAAAGCCAGGGCCAGTGTCCTGCTGTACATGGGCAGATTTTAAATGCCAAAAAAGCAGGCTTAGATCTGTAGTATCTTCTCAAGGCATCCAAGAAAGGTAGCAGCTCATAATTCCCGCCCTTGAATGCGTTTTTAACTCAAAAGAAGTTTTTACCCGCTCAGGGACAAGACGTCATCAATTAGCTGTTTGGAAAAGTCCTGTGTTTTAGAGTCACTGTCTCCTTTTTCACACTAAGAACCTAATTCGTGAAAGAGAAACAAGCTGTGAAGAAGAAACCTTGAAAGTTTTCCAGAATTAATTGATTAAAAGTCCCGCATACAGCTTCCTGAGGGGTGTCACAATGCCATAAATTCTTAATTCATAAAAATACGGGAGTTTATACTGCGACAGTTTATATAACAGTTTTTTCATCTGCTCTTTTTCAAACTGTAATTAAACACAGTTCACAGAGATGGGTTGCACTCTTTGACGAGCAAAGCCACGCGACCCAAGAGCTGGGCCCATGTTTGACTTCAGCGACCAAGAACGTGACCATCCACAGGTCTGGCTTATTTGGCACACTAACAGAAATCACAAGGATGAATCAATTAAGGTGTTGCCGTTAGCACCTCCGCAAGCTGCCTGCTTCCTTACCGTCACTGCCTCAGTGCTGTCCGACCAGCCCGTCTAAACCCTTCTAAAGAAATGTCATTTGCAGCATATGCGGAAGGTGGTTAAATTTGAACCTGTTATTGCTGCTTTAATTTCCACGTGCCATTAATTTATTTAATTTCCAAATTGCTTATTTTTGCAAGTGAGGGGGTTATGTTCTTTGACCAGTTTCTCTAACAAAACTAATTTTCCCCTCTTCGGGTCTTTGAGTTTTGCTCATGCCAGCGGCTCTGAAGGGAAAGGGCTTGTTAAAGACATTAGTTGATCTCAAGATGCATGAAATCTCAAAGGACTTTCACCTAATATATTTATTTTAAAGGCATAAAGGAGCAAATGAGTCTCAGATAATTGAAACATAAAATCAATGATAATTGCTTTGCACTTAAGAGCATATCCCAGACATTTTGCTTGTGCCTTCAGTGATATTCTAGGCAATGCTCATTCTACTGCATCTTTTCTTCTAGCTCTTTGCAATGTGCTTGTAAAAATTATTTGTTTAGGGCGTTGACTTTCTTCCTCCTTGTGGCACCCGATCCCTCTCCTTAATCACCTTCCTTAACTTTATCTATTCAAAAAACAGTAATTATATCCAGAAGTACACTTAGTGCTCTCATGCTAAGTCCAAAACACAGCAGCTACTAAAAACAAAATTAACTCTATCCCAGCTGAAACCAACAATGATTACAACAATGTAATTTTGAAACTATGCTTGGCTTCACTGACTTCCGCAGACTGGCAGGCTGGATAATTCCTTGTCCTGGGCACTCTGCTCCTTCTGGGTAAGGGCTGCAATGTTGCAAACATGGTCCTCCTCACACGGAAACAGGCAATTACCATGATATTCCCCAGCTGTGCCTGTTGTCTCTGCTGACCTGACTCCTAAAGGAGAATCTGCTCTTCAGAACAATGATAGTTAAAGCTTGGAGTTAATGGAAACTTGTCCATCACCTCTGGTTTATCAAATATAATGCTTAGAAGGCAAGAGGATTTTCTCTTGTAAAGCGTTTATGCTCAATAAAGCATTTATGTGGCTCTGCTTTCTACAAACAGGGATGGACGCGGTAACAAGAATGCTGAGGACTCAAGTTGGTTGAGCGTATCTGTATAAATCCACAAAGTCCTCTCAAGTACATGTGCTAGGAGTCTACCTAAAACTGATATTTAACACATCATCTGAATCCATTGCTCTGTCTTAATTTATTCGTTTGGTACTTGGGTAGTTCCCTTGGAAAATTGCATGTTTAATGTCCCCTGCTTGATCCTACTCGGATAGGAGAGAAAAATCTGACACGGACACCAGCTTCAGTCCATCAGCTCACACTAAGAAGACATGAGTTTTTCGCCCTGGAGATTGTTTCTGCCACAGCTGCTCCATCTGTTCTCATTTCTCACCCTAAAACCAGCTGTGGAGGAACTGTCATACGCAGCGTTTCACAGGCGCTGCCTTCCAGCAACAGAAAGATTTTGGGGACAGAGACAAGCTCCTGCTGGAAACCTTTCTAAACTGAAATCTTTGTACAGTGAGGGCTGAGAGCTACTGCCCTGGAAAAAATCCCCTGATAGTGTCTTGATTTATGGAAAAAAATATCATCAGATTTTACATTTAGGAGAGAATTAATCTGCTGCCTGGGTTGAGTGATAAAGGGTACCTCAAGGGGGAAGCTGCAGTAGGCAATAATAACAACAATAAACCTTTTATAAAAGAATCTAGGCCTCCTTTTGGTTAGCTTTTGAGACACAGATGCACAAAACTGTTATCTTGAAGGTCGATACTCTAGCCTGCCATAGTGAGGCACGGCAAGCTAAGGACCTCACGTCACTCTGTGTAGTACTTTTTGTGCTACAAAACACCTTTGAGATACCTGTTGGCTTCGTCTACTCACCCCATTTGCCAAACAGTGGAGCCTCTTCAGCTGACCTGTGAAGAAATTTGTTTGAACAAATAGGAATAGCAAGAAACTCCTCTCCTCCTTGTGCTTTACTTGGGGGTTGGGGGTAAAATGGTTGTTTTCTGTAGTGGAAGAGAGTTATTTAAACAAAAGAAAAACATTGTCATGAGGTCAAAGGAGAACACAATTGCTGAGGTGGTCAATGTCTCAGGACAAAGCAAACAAATAAATGAATTCATAAGTAGATAAATAAGTTTATAAGAAAATGGAGATAGATAAAAACAGAGAGTTAGCCTGAGGACACTGCACAGGACACTTTTTTGATTATCAAAACAAGGCTTCCCCACAGATTTCCAGCCCCAGACTCCCAGTTTTCTGCTGGTGCTTGTTCAGTTTTGAATGGGTTTACGTGTCAGAAGTGTCTGTCACAGAAAGGACTGAACACAGTGAGCCAGGATTCACACCTTCTTTTCATCCTGTAGATCCCGAGTTTAAAAAACTCTCAGAGCTACCTCTGCATGGTTCATCTCCAATGGCCCCATGGAGCTTCGCCCCTCAGCTGTAACTTCCAGAGCCTCTGGGTCTCCCTTCGCACATGACGATCCTAAAACCAGAAGCTGAGTACTCAGATCACAGGGTGCCAAGGACTTTAGAAACATGATAGAGAGAGATATATGTATCAATAAGGAGGCAAATAAGAAGATAAATTTCAGCAGGTAAATAACGACAGGGATATAGCTCTGCCTAAGTGCATAGATTGAGACGGATTGAACTATTTATCCTGTTAACCATTGCCTCCACAGTAACGGATATTCAGGTCTCTGAAAAGGCTATTTTATTAAACATCATCTGTCTGTATTTTCTGTATGGTTTTCTGTATTTATCTTTCGACAACAGTGAAAGATTTATTTCGTAAATCTAGCAGAAGTTCTGCCTTCTGTTTCCATCAAACATCTGCAGCAATAAGCTCTGGTAATTAACGAGTTCCACTATTGGCACCATGTTGAAGTCAAAGTGCTACCCAAAGTTGTAGGACAAGCTAAAAAGCTTTCATCAGTATTACTTTGATTAGCCTTTAATTAGATGGCTCTTGGGACTGGTCAGAATGCAATCTTTCCCAGTATTATACAAGGTCAGACACTGGAACTTGGCATGGTCTCAATTAGAGAAATGACCTAATTGCCTAATGGATTAACGTTCTCCGAAACTGTCAGAGTTTGGATATTGGCATTTGATTTGAAGCTTATTTGTGGTTATAACTAGGTAGGTGACCTCATGACTGGGTTTTATTTGAATTCTTCCTCTGACAGGCTGGGAAAAAAAACTGATGAGGATTTCTCAGTCCATTTGATTTCCTGTTCAGAATACAGGAATTCTCATTTTCACAGGATTTAGTTCTTTACATTTCCTGTTCCAGATGAAATCTGAAAGCCAGAAACCTGGGGTCCCAGCTGAATCTCCTTGAAATAACCCCACAAGACACACACCCCAAGTTTCCCTAGTACCCAGCTCCTAGACCTATGCTCTCTCCATTGACTGGCTTCCACATGTGCGCGTTCACACAGGAAAATAATCAGAAATAGATTTTGATAGACAATAGGACAGATGACGTTGGTCAGGTGGTGGACTTGGCCAGGCAGGAGTATTGAACCACTTCCATGCAACCATCCCTTCATCCTCATCTCCTTGCCATTCTCCCATGTTTCTCTTTCCCATCCATTTTGTCCCTTCTTCTCTGCTCTTGTGCCCTCCCAGATAAACAACTTACCCCTAACTATTTTTTCTCCATTTGTCTCAGTTTTGCTATAGCCAGACCCAAATTTGATATTTCCGATACCATCACCTATGTGATCCCAGCCTCATTTAGCATTACTGATAAGGTTATCTAGGCACTCTTGGCCTTGTAAGACCCCAAAGGTCCCCAGTATTCCCCTCCAATTAGTGGCGAAGTTTGTTGTCTTTCATGTAGCTCCACCTGTAAAACCTGGCCACTCCTCATATCTGTAATTTTTATCAGCTTCTCACTCCGTTATATGTTAGGTTTTCCAGTTTCTCATGTCATGTCCAAATTTTTCCACAACCTGTTCAGCTAGGTTTGCTTACAAACCTTAATGTCTACCATCCCTATGACTATATCCAACAGTGAAGTAATTTTTTTCTTTTTTAAAAAAAGGAAAAATAAAAAAAAATTAAAAGGAAGAAATAAAGGAAAATGTGAGTAAACTCTGGATAATAAAACTGTATGATCTCCTGCCAAGGTGTAAACATAGGGGACAACAGGTATTGCTTTACACAAGTTTAGCTTCTGGGGATGTTTCCTTCTGCTGCACCACTCTCCATGGGACATAGAGTCTGTAGCCCTGGATCAGGCTTTTAGATGTAGATGGCAGAAGGAGTACACTGGCAGTATAATTTGACCTCACATTTCATACAATACACAGCTTTTTACCAAGTTTCTTCTACAGGAAAAAAACAGCGGGTGTTTGGCTACAGCATCGCCTTGTAAGAAAGCTTTGCGTTTTTTGAAAAGATATCAAGAAATGGAAATTTCATTACCCATTGGAACAAATCCTCCTTACTTTTTAAAGAGAAGTGCATCCCTCTGTTGAACTTTTCTGACATGAAAATTGTTGTGGATTTTTCCACTGGTTTAAATAGCCCTGTAAAGCCTGCTGGTTTCTCCCCAGTACCATCAAGTCAGTTCACACCATCTTTGCAATAAGCTAACCGCTACTTAAAGACCTTCACTTTGAGCGAAATACCTTGTGACCCTTCCATGCACCTTCTCCATGATTTGCACATCCTTTATAAATGGCTAGCGCTCCAGAACTGTTGTGGCATCCCAGTGTCCGCAGTTTCATAGAATACAGGTAAAGTCCTCTGTCTTTCCCAGCTCAGCAAACCTTTTTGAATAAACCCATGGATGATGTTATCTTTTGGCCACAACATCTGATTGAGAACTCATTTGTTTCAGGTTTTTCTAGGGAAATTGTACTGTCCCCTGTCCAGTCAGTCAGGGTTGCATTTGCTCTGCCCACGTATGAGATTTTGCATTTGATGGCCTTAAATCACATGTTTATATGTACTCCACGTACCAATGCATCCAGACTACATAACATGGGTGTCCTATCCTGACCTTTTTTTTCCTCTTACAAGGCTTTTGCTTAACCACACAGTTTATCAGCAACAGGTTTATAAGACCTTGTTGAAGTCTACAGCCTTGCTGACACCAATGTTAAAATAATCTATACAAATACGGTAAATAAATCCAAGGATTGGATTAAATGTTCAGCTGAAATACCATGCTGTGAGTTTTTCTCCTTTTTAACCTTGAGTGGCCCATAAATCTGTCTTGAGACATGGCTTTCCTTTCTTGTTAAGATGGCCAGACATTTCATGTCCTGGGAATGCATATCCCTTTGTATTTGGCAATAAAAAGCCTGTCCTTGTCTAACAGTATCCACATTAAGACATCTCACATTCCGTGATCAAACGACCTAGTATTTTGCACCCCATCAATCCATGCATAATGTCTAAACTATTGTCAGGAACAAGGTTGTAGTTTATTAGCAGCACAAAAATTGGATGACATTGGGTCAATAACACTGGGACCCCATTAGAAACACGCTGTCAGTTGTAGGGCCAGCTCCTGGCTTCTCAGCCAGGGGACAAAATGGAAGTCCCCTACCCAAAGCAGATGACGTCAGTCAAGTATTCCCGTTTCTTCATCAAGCAGTCTGTATGCCCTTATCAAGAACAGAATAAAAAAATACTTTTTGACCTTATTTCCTCTCTCTCTCTCAAAAAAAACCCCTGTTTTCTGCTGTTTTATTTCTCACAACCAAAAAGTTAAACAACTTACCAAGAATATATTTATCCCTCACATTGGGCAAAGAATCCAAGTGTTTGGAAATGGCATGATATCACACTGATGGTGTCCATGCACTGGAAAAGCTTCTCCAGCCTTTTCCTAAACAATTCTTACACTGCGTGTGTCTGTTTCACCTGTTTTAAGTGATCGCTAGGCCAGACTCATCAGCAATAGACTGCAAAATTAGACGGGGGAATAGGCAGTTCGTTAACAGAAGACTATCGAGTGAGGCTGGCCCAGCTTTATCGCATGAAGAAAAATAGAGTTTATATTACCAGGTGTGGCGTTTCCTCTCAGAGCTTGAGTTTGGGCAGATAAAATCACATCAGAGTAGGCATTAATCAGAATGATTCTGTGTGAAGCAGAATAATGAGATAGGTAGGCTGTTCCACGGGCATTGCTAGCGGAGCTGTGAGCTCTGGCACAGGGACCAGACCCGGCTCTTAGAGGTAGTCACCAAGAGATCTCCCGAGCAAACATTGGTTTGCATACTGAGTTCAGAGACCACTATATTGGAGGGTAGCAGCGATTTTAAGAATTCATTTTCTGCAGAATTTTGTTCCAGTTCTTCATTTTCTGAAGGCCATTGGCTGACTGCAGCCCCAGGCCCACAGGGAGAAGGGGTAGAAGATTTGCATGGCTATGTTTGGAGGAGAGATCGATGTCACGTTATGCAGAGAAAAGGGGAAAAGAGATGCAAGTCAGCTGCTAACTGTCACAGGAGGGAAAGGCCCGATCCTATCCTCACCATGGTGGTTTCTCCAACTCAATGGTGGCAGCAGAAGTGACCTGTCCTGTAGGCAGTTTCTTCTGCTGCTGCTGCCACGTTTGCCTGGCTGCGCCTCTTGGGAGATAGAGCACCACGACTTGTCCTCACGTTTCCGCAGGACCCTCAATGCGCTCGTCTAAATTCACTCCAACGAGGCAAAAAGAGGGAAGGGAGCTTGAAGACAGGCAAGAGTGTAGAAACCCCTGTGCCTCAGAGAGCTGCAGGCAGACAAAACTGAGCAAGACCAGACCTTCATATTCTCGGAAAAAAAAATTTACTCCAGCCCAACTGTTTCCTTGTCACTCCTTTCCCCCACCCCAGAAACAGATTTGCAGCATGATACATTGAAATCGGTGCCGTGTTGGTACACATCACTCATTGCCCTGCTCCTGCTCAGAAGACTGTCATTTCTGGGCCATAAATATTTCTAGTGAAGAGATAATGCTCTGGGTTTCTTCCCTTTTCAGCCAGTGAGGTCACTAAGAGCTACCCTATTTATAATCAATATTTCATCTGCCATCCCTTTTGTTTACTGACCTTGAAACTATTTCCCTTGAATTCATCAGGAAGGCGTGTCCTTTGCTACTTTGGCATTTACTTACTGTTAATAGTGTAAACGCGTGATAAGGTATTTTTAAAGAATCCATCCCCTTTCATACATTCCTGGATAATAATTTTATTACAGGGCTCCCTCTTTCATCTGCGTTATCTGTTTTCCACGGACAGAGGCCCTTCATCAAACCAGATAATTTTATTTGCTGAGAGACACTTTTGTGCAAACCCTGATGCCTAATTTATGAGATAAGCTGGACTGACAACAAAATGACCTTCTCCCTCTATCTGGTTATTAAATTGTTTGTGATCTAATAAAATGCTGGTAATACACTCCGTTTCAGCAGGGCTTTAATTTCCTACCTGACATTTAGATTAAAAAGAGTATGGATTCAGGGAACAAATTTGTCACAGTCTGAAACAGACTTGAGCTCTAAAGCTGAGCTCTGCTACCCCCCAAACACCTCAGAGGGAAGAGCGGTTTGCAGCCCGTGCATTTATTTGACTCTGAGAAGGCGAGAGCCGCTGGCATGGAGTCAGCAAGGTGGGATTTCCCTCCTCCTTCACCGGAGTGTTATCCATACTCGGTCAGCTTCTGGATGTCTAACATAAAGACACATGCGGACACACGCCGTACAGAGATCTGCCCTGGTCCTGGATGTAATCTTCACCACACCTATTCATGATACTGCATAAAAGCAAGTCATGTTTCCTTCTGTCCTCCCCACTAAAAACAAATATTGCCAAATAATTGCGGAGTAGGGCTTCTCTCACCAATCAGAGGTGGTGATGCTCTTCTGTCGTTGTCTGGGCATTCTCAGAGATAGCATCATCGCATCATCCAACCCCTTGGGTTCTGTCAGTACGGTCACACAGGCAGCTGGTCCAGCCTGTGCTCAAAGCCGGACTCAACTACCTCCCTTGCTCACGGCTCTCCAGACAAGCATGAGCTCAGGAAGGGAATTAGCCTACTGTTATCTCAGAGCGATACACATTTTCATGCAGTAGGAGGAAACTAGGACGTGTCTTCATACCACAGTGCTTTTCGGGATAATACCAAGTCTTGCAATATTTCAGCAAATGCAAAAAACCTCTTCACTGCTCTTCCCAATGTACTGGATAAGCATTCTCTCTAGAAGATTCAGATTTTCCTACAGGACGAAAGTACAGAATGAACGTAAGCAATTTTCAAGGGTTGTATTGTCATGAAATATTATTTGTAGCAAGCAGAGCTCTCCAGCAGGAAACACTGTACCCTGAATCTATAATGTACACTGAATCAGAAGATGTAAGACATTCTAATGGTCTTAGCTTCTTAAGAAAGACTGAAAGTACAGCCTTTTAGTAAATGAAGAGGAAAATTGAGTGGGAAAAACTGAGAGGGAAGAAGCCTCACTAATGCAAAAATACCATAATGTATCTCAGTAACTGTGGAAATTTACCTCAGTGAAACCTTAAATTTCTTTGACTTCTTCTGCCTTCATTCAACCACCTTTTTTATGTCATTCAATTTGGTATGCAGTGCTNAAAAAAAAAGGAAAAAAAAATATGTTTAGGATCATGTAACAAAGGTACTGTAGAGGAGAAAAGGAAAACAAAAGGGCAGCTGGGTCCTGCTTTAGAAAGTTTATAAAGTCCTAGTTACTGTGGGAACACAGAATGGCATAACTCAGCTGAGAGCTCTTTGAGGTTCACTTCTGATTATAAGATTCTTCCACTGGGAGATCAGGGAAGGAGAAGGAAAAGCCTTTCTAAGGCACACCTTAGTGTTGGCTTTTATAAAGCTTTGATCAGGGATCTTCTCCCTTCTAAGGCTCTGACTCCCTTTTTCCACTCTGTTTTGAGTGATTGCTGTACCTGTGTATTCTGGTTTTGCTTTGCATCAGGACTGTTTTCACTCCCTATTGCTGCCAGAATAACTGATTTGTCCAATCTTATTTATTTAGCTGCTAGGTTCTCTTATAATATTTTGTTCCCCTGCCCTACTTTGTGTGTGTGAATTTGCTTCTTTCAAAAGCAAAATTATTTAAAAGTTTGGTGTGTAGCAGAGAGCAGAAGGATGGGTTTTTATCTTGAAAGAAGAGGCAACACCATTCATATCTAATTTCCAAGTGGAAATCCAGAATTACAACAGTGATGGAAGTAGGGAGGAATCACATGTGATAGAGGTATAGGTCTGTCGATGATAAAAGGTAAAAAGGGTCTCAGAAAGGCCTTATGTCTGGTAGGCATGAGGGGCAGGAATCCTTTGGGTTGCTCATTTGGTTCACGGCCACTCAGATGCCCCCTTCATCTGTGACTTTACAACACAGGAAATCCTTGATGAAGCAAACACTGTATATCCTCTCTTTTTGTAGACTCCCAAAAGGAGAGTTATTTTATAGACACCACACATCAGCAGAGCTGGTATTAGACTTAGTGGTTGTATCTACACTTGTAAATAAAGTGGTCTTGGAGCCGTTCTCTGGCCCTGTGACTATTCTCTGGTCACAAAGTCAGCGATGCAGTTGTGTCCAAAGTTCTAAGCAACATTTGCCTTATTCAAAACTCTGCCTTGGTGTTACACCAGTTGTGCCATTTGATCATGGTATGAACATGTGGTGGACAGCCAGAACGAATCTTCTTGATTTCCGTGGAACTTCCAAAGCTACTCAAAGAGTTATGGACAAAAAGCTCTCAGAAACTACAGATTAAGCTGCCTCACAATGAAAAGGATGTATTCACTTATCTTTATTTGCTTCCAGTATGTACTTTTTTTTGCCTCCCTCACCTAACATCTGGAATTTTAAAGGCAAGGCAACTGAGGTATACCAAGTTTTTATTTATCTTCCAAAAGACATTGCTTTCAGTTGTCTGTGAAACCTGAGGCATCGCCTGTAGGCAACCTGTAAGAAATTATGGGAGGAAACATGGAGATTTCCCTTGCACTTTGCACAGGTGGGAGCTGAGGATCAGTCGAACGAGAACACTAGTGTGAAATCAAGTAGATGGAATAGAAGATTCAAAACTGGAGCTCAAGGAGAGCTACTATTCCTTCTGTCATTGACTCATTGCTTTGAACATGACACCCAGGAGGCATGTGATGAAGATTAGGGCAGAGCTTCCCCTGGTCAGTCCTGTCTGAGCTGGTACCAGAATGGGAACCCATGGGTGGGCCATGCTAGATCCTTTGAGTACCACCCCAAAGCAGTCATCAGAGCTGCTTTATGGGCCAAGCAAGCAGTTTTCTTCAGCAGTCACCTTAGAGAGAGTTATGAAAGAGCAAGTGTTGGGGCACGTTTTAGACTGTCATCTGACATCTGTCGGATGCAGAAGTAGAAGACTGGTCTCCTGACTTATGCTCAAAAGCAAACTATGCCACCACTCAGTATCAATACAGTTATTCTGCAAAAATACATAAATTTGCATGGTACGTGAGCATCCTGACTGGCAGAAATAGACAAATAAATGAAGGGGTAATACCTGCAGCAAGAGAGACAAGGGGGGAAAACGGCTGATGAAAGAAGCGTTGATTAATTCCTTGAAGGGTGCTTTATGCCTTTAGTTTGGTCTTTTGGCAGTGCACTTAATCTCAATGAAAGCGGAGGATAAATAGCACTGCAGGTGGAGAGCCCTGGAGCCATGCAGGTGCTGATGTGCTGGTTCTGCATCTTTTATCCAGAAAAGAGACTAAGATATGCGTTTCTGGTGAAGACAACACTTAAGCCTCCTGCTTTGTTACGACTTCTCTCTGCCTACAGCTCTGCTACCTGTGTCAGGGAATGCGTGAAGAAAAGGAAGACAGGACTTTAAATAATTCACACAAGATTACTTAGAAAACCTGCACTCACATATAGCAAGATGTCCCAATAAGCCCCACTCAGATCTTCAGAGTGCTAGGAAGGTTCAAGGACTCATCGTGGTGATGATGAAGGAAGCATTGAAAGTATAAGCATGACTTCGTGCATTTTTACTGCTGCTTCACCTAAGTGTGAAGTGACATTGCGTTATGTCATTTATTCAGGTCTTGTCAGCATTGGGCGAGTTGAAGGAGTTAATACAAGAATGATGGAAATATCAAAAATGTGGGTAAGGCTCATATAATGCCAACATACTGTCTCACCTGCTTTGATAATGTAATAAAAATCAGAGATCAAGGAAACTTAATAGATGGTACAGTAGATGTCTGTAGCTTTATTGCCTGTAAGATATTGTATCCATTCTCGCTTAAAGGTATCAAGCAATGGGCAGGTTTCTCCCCCTTTCCATGGTCAATTATTCCACGTGAGAATAATGAGCGTCCTCACTGTTAGGGCTTTTATTGTATGATTCATCTCACTTAAGTTTAGATGCCTGTAACACAAAATCTACTGCTGAGCTTGCCACCCTTGACTTCTTCTATAGTAAATGGACAGAAATAGGTGTTTTAAGGGCCTCATTCATCTGCCCTATGACCTATGTTAGACCTTAGGAAGACATGACTCTCGTCCTTAGCTCTAGGGATTATATTAATTATCGCTCCACTGACTGTCAGGCGAGCTTAGGTTAATGGGAATGTCAATGTTCAATGATTTGAAGAATACTCTTTTCGAACTAAAGATGTCCTTTATTCCTCTCATCATATTATTATGACCTCAAATCCATATCATACACCAAAGAACAGCGAATTTTGAGGAACAGATGGAAAGGAGGGGTCACCTTCTTCCTTAGGGCAAGAGTCACATCCTAGGAGCCTCAGACCGTTTTCCACCTTACAAATCTTCAGTTGTTTAAAATCAAAGTCCAAAATCAATGTCCTCAGTCTCTCCTGCTCCCTTCCTTAGGCACCTTGTTATTTATGTAGGTTTTGGTCTTTTAAAATATTTAAATGTATTGAGTTTAGCTTGTTACAGTGTTTTGGGGAGGCTGATTTACGGCTTGTGGCATTTGGGAGTGCACACAGTGAATTTTCTGGGATCCAACATCCCTGGCATGCTTTCCTTTGCATGAAGGAGATAGAACTCAATGAGTAGCATGGCCCTTTTCCCCTACTCAGGTCTGAAAAAAGTACCATTCCAGCACCTAAATATGTAGATTTTACCCCAGGCACCTCCCGATGAAGATTCTCCACACACACTATCCCACTTGTTCCACCGGCGGTCACAACATTTTCTTGCTCACTTATTATCCTCACCTGCTAAGCTCTGACTGGAAAACATCACTCCGCCCCTCTTCAAGCCAGGATATACTACCCTACCAAACCATGTGCAGATACCTCTAAAGTCACCCTATTTGGTGGCCTTTTTGAAGTCAATGAGGAAAACAGCACTATTTCCATAGGAAATTTATTCTGATGTCAGAGTGCACAGGGAATTTATTCTTTTGTCAGTTTTATTCCTTTCAGCCATTAAAGCGTAAGTGGTTTTCACAGGGTTATGGCATGTTTGGCAGTTTGGTGTACTATAAAATATCATTTCTTTACACTCTAATTCCTTAAACAATTCAAATTTATTTGTATGTGTGCCTCTGTGTGTGCGCAGTTTTCCAGTTGTGGGTATACATACACAAAGCCTCTTCTTTCCTGACTTAATCAGCTCATCCTCAAGCATTGATTTCCTCTGTGTTGTCTCTTATGATTTAGTTTGTAGAGTTTGGTGTTTTTTTTTTAAATTTAAAATTAATGTAATGCTGCTTAAAAGACCTCATATTGATGGCCCTGAAGGGAGGATGCTGCTGTTTATCTACAGCAAAGGTACACCAACAGAAGCTGCATCCCAGTCTAACCTGGAAGGAACAACTGCAGAACAGGTGGAGATGCTCAGTTTTAAGATCTGTTACCATTCAGCCGTTCAGCCCACTAAAGCTACTGACAAGATGATTCATGACTAAGACTCTTAAGTATTGCTAATTAATGATAATGATCATGATTTAGCTTCCAGTGACTGAGAAGCTAGGGTTTCGTTTTCCTCAGCCTCATTTCTTTCCCACTCTTTTACTCTTTGGAATATTTTTCATGTGTTTTGCAGTCATGGAAATGAAAGTTTGGCATCCTCACCCCTGTTACGGTTACGGATGCTCAGCGGTCGTGGACGTCCTACACTTCCCATCAGCAGCTGTTGAAGACCTCTCTCAGAAACTGAAAGTGCTTTGCCCCTGGCAGGATGAGACCCTCACGTGAGGCAAAATGAATTACTTTAGAAAATACAGGTATTTCATGGACCAATGGTCTAGCTAGGCATCATACTTTCTCCAACAAAAGACAGGAACACATGTTTTGCTAAAGCATGGAGTAAACAGACAAATAACAGAGTAATTCTTCCTCCCACCTTATGGTAGGTGACTCCTGTATGCACAAGTCACATGGAGATTTCAGTGTTTAGCAGCCAGTTACTGATTTATCCGTTCTGAGTCTGTTCATTCCCTCACAAAGGTTTTTTTTTTTTGTACTTTATTGTATTCTGTGGGAAAGAGATGCGTATGTCACTTGAGTGCTGCCTCAGAAATTACTTCTCTTTGCTCGGACTGATTGTTTCACTGGTCAAACCTTAATTCTTGCAATGAGCCAGACAGTGAATAATTATTTTCTGATCATACTCTTTCCCTCATTCACAGGTTTATAAACCTCTGTCACATCCCCTGTTAATCATGTACTTTCCAGTCATCTCTTTTCAAGTAGTGTTGAGTCTAGACAAGAGTCTAAACTCATTCATACTTTTCCATAGAAAAAATGTAAGTTGAGGAGCTTCTTTTGAGACAGATTCCTGTGGCAGAACCATTTCCAGACATCCTGAGTAAATCTGATGTTGTTTGGCAACATGTACACTATGTGCAATGACAGTTGTTACCTGGCGTCCTGAAAAAAGAGGAATAAAAAAGTTCTGTGGAGCACATTGGATATGTATCCTTCCTGGGCTGAAATTCATCCCATCACCCAGTTAAGCCTCTACTTAAGTCCCCATCAGCCACACATAGAGGTGATGAGAGGTAAGGCAATTCATCAAGCGGTACAGAGTGAGAGCTGTGATCATGTTTTTCATGCTACTAGTGGTGCTAGAGTAAAACACTCCAAAACGGGCACTGCTACATCAGAAGTCCGTATGTTTAAAGTGCTCGCATTATGGCTAGGAGCCACCATGCAGAAACTAAAAACAGTACCACCAAATTCACATTTCTGTGTGTTATGATATTTCAGATACTCAGTTGTTCATTTTTTTTCCAAATGCAGCCATGTAAAGGACCCNTCCTTTGTCTCTCTCTCTTTTGCTTTTCCCTGTTCTCTCAGTTGTTTCTTTATATAGTTCCTCCCCCCTGCTCCCCCCGCGCTCATTGAAAATAAAGTTGAAAGGTTGTGTGACATTTGNTTACTGAATGCAGTTTGTCTCGACTTTGCCATTTCCCAACGTTGGCATCCTGCTCCAGAAAGCACCATCCTTGCGGTCAGCAAACGAACATCACCATGCGCTTGTGCAAGGACTGGAGCATGGGAAAAGCAGAAGAAGTCTTCCTGAGGAGGCAGCACGTATAGCACGAACTGCACGTACACAACTGTGATCTGTGCATGAGCATGAGACCCCCATAAAAAAGGAATGCGCGCTCCAGTGAGGGGGGGCTTTTTCCTTCTTTCTCGCCTCCGTGTGTATCTCCTGGAACCTATCTCCTAGAACCTGTTTCGACAAAGCCTGTGGCACTTGGAAACCATAGACGGAGCTAACTGCTGGACTTGGAGTGGTGGTA
>VYXH01004328.1:201053-242840 GCA_013397275.1 Burhinus bistriatus | reverse complement strand
CCTCTCCATCTCTCTCTCTCTCTCCTTTGTCTCTCTCTCTTTTGCTTTTCCCTGTTCTCTCAGTTGTTTCTTTATATAGTTCCTCCCCCCTGCTCCCCCCGCGCTCATTGAAAATAAAGTTGAAAGGTTGTGTGACATTTGACTCAATCCAGTGTCTTAATCTCGTACCTGGGATCGTAACAAAACCTTCCCGAAATTGGATCGGGACAAGGCAGACACGTTCAAATTACAGATTTTTTTCTTTTTTTTTTTTTTTGAAGGGGGGCTTTTTTACAGTTAAAATCATCTCCTCAGATGTTGAATTCAAACTTGAAATCTAGCTCTGCTGTTCTGTTACAAAGCTTGCTAACTAGGATCTTAACGTTGCCATTTCCAAATTCAAAGGTAAGCACTCAGAGATTTAACAGGATGGATGTATTCAGAGTGCAGATGAGCAGAGTGAAGAGCATGCTGATTTCTAACGATCAATCTGCGACAGGATAACAGCCTATTAGCGACGCGAGCAAAGCAGCTCTCTTGGTTGTATGGCAGGGATTCAGTAGAGAAGCATCCGGGTTCAAATCCTGATGAAGATGCAAATCTGAGATCAGACATGCCTGAAAGGAATTGTTGCTGCCTGAAAAGTAGGAAGTCAGTTGGGATATTTCTTGAAAACAGTCTCACAAATTTAAAACAGTAGGAAATTAGTTTTCTCTCTTGTGAAATGAATGACTACCTGTGACTTTTCCCTCCTGGCTGAAATGTCAATCCAAGGCTCTGAGATGAAAGAACACATACCCAAGGTCTATAAAGAGGGGGAAAAAATCGTATACAAGATATCCTAGTATATTAAAAACCTAGAAGGAAATATTTGCAATATCCTGTAGAGAATACCAGAAAGTAAGATCAGTGTGTGTAACCCAAGCTGGAAAGCTACATGCAGTAAGCTGGCATAGTAGCTTCTTGCAGATAATACTCGTTTATATCCCAGGGCTAGAGAACAAACGAAAGGCATGCGGAAATGGAGACCACGCTTTTAAATGTTTGCCACTTTGAACTCTTAATTCAAGTTATTATGACTTCAAAACCACCTGCCACCCAAAAGAGAACACGGAACAATACCATGCACAGAGGGATTGTTTATTTCCTTGCTTTTTAACCATGACGTGTTTTGATTCAGGTTTGGAAAGAATTTAAAAGAGGGACCAAATTCTGCCTGCATTAAGCAATCCCAGAGAGGACCCTGTGTTTCGGTATCCCTATATCTCTCTGGTCCACAGGATGACCTGGTCCCTCCAATTTAGCATAATGATGCACATCTTCTTAGTGATTTATTTGCAGCCCACAATATGGATTGCAATATGGAAGTGTTTATGGATAGATAAGAGAATAAGATTGAAAGGGACCTTCTCATTGAAGCTCTAACTTGGCCAGCAACCGTACCACATACTCAAAGGAGCTGCTTTGTTCTTAAATTATAAAAGAGGCTGTGATTGAGCGTGTAATACCTATATTGGCCAGGAAAGGATCAGAGAGCTGCCAGGGGCTTGGCTTTGCCTGTGTCCACTGTACCTCCATAAGAACATTTCCCTACCACAGTGAAGACCTGTTTCACCCATCAACCAGGCTGTAAATTCTCACCCTGTCCTCTGTCTGGCTAGTGCCTTAGTGTAGTCCCACGTTCCCTTTCCTGCAGTCTGGGTCAGGCGGATGTGAATGGCTTCAACACCTTAAAGACCAGTCTAACAGCAAATTTCCTGAGTCTTGTTCCTTTTTTGGCACCCTTTGTGCTCCTGAAGCTCTCCAGCAGCTCTGAGGACAGAAAGCAAAGGGCTGCAGGGTTCAGCTCACCATAATTAGACCTTGAGACAGCTCTTTTTGTCCCAGAGTAGAGAAATGAAAGACTATTGTGTGTAAAATCCTTGGCGAATGAAATTAAGCCTGGAGAGGTCTGTTGCTTTTGTTGCTACCAATGCAGATGTTGTTGAGACATTATCTTACTGTGCTGGCTGTTGAAAGATTTTCTGCGGATGGCTCTCCGCCTTAAGAGAGTGACAGCTAAGTAAAATCCTCAGGGCTTTTGTGTCAAACAGGGAAAGATGCAATGGCCTGTCATGCACACTGGAAGAAAAAGGTGTCATGGTCCTGAAAGCATGTCATCTTTTCACCAAGATTTACAAAGGAAGACTGTTATCTGTCATCATTCGCCCAGATTCTAGGAGGATCTCTAAAATCTTTCTCCTGGCCTAACCCAGGGCTGCTTTCTTAAATGTGATGTTTCCCAACCTCCTGGTACAGCCTCCATCTCAAGAATCAGAAATTCCTCTTGTTCATTAGCCTGCAAATGGGCAAATGGCCCACTTGGTGAAACACTCTGCAGATGTGGGGAAAATTTAGCCAACAGATCATCATGGTAATTATTTCCTCTCATCACAGAAACAAAGGCACAATTAAGGGAGGGGAAACATCCGAATTATTTGCTGATGATGAAAGGAAGAAAATTGGATTCATGTTGTCCAACTTTGAATATGGGAAAATGATGTTGCCCTCCTTTCCCTGGGCCACAAAACTTAGCTGTCGTCATTAGTCTTCTTCCTTCTATTGTTCTCTCAAGAAGCTGCAAATTGTCTATTTTTATCAAGTTACTGCAATTAACCACAGCAGAGCCGTTACACTCACGATAACAAAGGACTGGAACTGTGCAGTCGTTCAGCTTTCTTGAGGGGTTCCAGAACGGCACTGGAGTTTAAGAAAATTCCCTCTGGAGTTACCAGTTGGGGAAGACAATGTAGTGGGGCCCTCCTCCAGAGAAAGCCAAAAGAAAGGCATAAAAAAAGAAAAATTTCCTTTGAGACTTCCTCCGTAGAGTATTCTTCAAATTGTGACGTAAAAGAAGAAAATGTGGAGCTCTAGATCTGTAAATGGATGAAGAAGTGATGTGACTGGGTCCAAATTTTGTGTATAATGCATTAGGATCTATTGAAGACAGGAGAATGCAGATACACAAATAACATCCCAGCTCTTTTTCCCAGGAATATAACGTTGGCAGCTGCTTCTAGATTTCCATGAAGAAAGCTAATTCCAAAAAAACAATGACGCTGTTTGTTCGGGGACTGTTGGGGAAAAAGGATTTCCATAGCACTTTCTGAACACCAGCACTAAAATACTTGACACAGTGGCTAAAGAAAGAAAAAGTCTAATCTCAAATCTCTACTGAAAAATGTCTACTAAGCTATACTAAACTCAGAAGAAAAGACATCTGAGGGAAGTAGTCACAACGGTTGGTTTAGCCTTGACTACTTCTGTAGTCTACGAACAGAAACAGTGTCTTACAAGGGTGGTGCCAAGTAGAAGGCAAGCTTCTGTGTTCTGACTGTCTGTAGAAATGTGTGTTTCTCCACAAATTATAAAGAATTAAAATGTGTATTCTAACACCCTATTCAAAGCAGGATGAGCTATGAGGTCAGACCCAGTTGCTCACAGCTTTATCCAATCCAGTCTTGAAACCCTCTGAAGATGTGGGGATGGCACAGCTTCTCCGCTCAATTTGTTTATGGCACTTGGATCTTAAATCACTTCCAAGCTGTTAAAAATCCTGTCCAGTGGGAATTGCTTATGGATCACTTTGCTTAGTGGATTGGAAGCCTCAGGGATGTTAGAAAACATGCCGCAGGAGATGTATTCATCACTCGTCTGGGATCAATAAAACGACTAGGACTAGGACTCCTGCAGAGGGCAGAAAGGAGTATTTCTTCCAAATGCTTCTCAGTTGCTCCGTACATGATGAGCAAAATTCACCTTCCTCTAAATTTCAAGGTCTTGACCAGAGTTTGACATGGCAAATAGGAAGTGCCAAGGTGCTGGCGATTTTTCATTTCCAGTATAATAAATCCTTCCCATTTTATGTGAGATTCATGGGTACAACCCTGTATGTTCTGCATATCAGAGAGCTTCCAGCATCTGGAAGACATCTTCATCGGAAGAGACATGTCCCTGTCCTTAACCTCTGGTTCTGGTGCCAGTTTTCTACATGACTCCAACAAATCAGAGAGGAACCAATTCTTTTATCACTGGGGCACAATGAGACTCTGCTGGGAATCTTATTAGTTTAAGTTCCCAGCTGTAGTTATTGTCACATTGGGCAACTGGAATTCAGTACCCAAAAATTAGAAGAAATATTTGGCTTTAACTTTGTGCATCAGATATCTCTCAAATTAGTAAAATCCCAAAAATAGTAACATTTTGAAAATTAGCTCCTAAGAATTTGCAAAGCTCTCAGAAGACACGGTATAGAACATAAGAGAAGAGCCCAAGCTGGTGTTTTTAGTTTTATCTTTAGAACAGGGTTGAGTAAGGTTCAAGAATAAACTTACTGCCGGTCCCTGAACAGGAAAACACAAACAACATATTGGCTGTCTTCTTTCTAAATTATTACTATATTTTGTGCATAAAGTCTGAATCTAGGGGTTAATGTTATCGCATAATTAAAGACTACCTCAAAATATCATCCCAGTCATATGCTTTTATTTGCTTGGTATATGTGAGATCTTTATTGTTTATCCATGCCCTAGTAAATGCCTAAAGGCAAAAATTTGAGGTCTAAGGGACATCAAAAGTAGCCTGAGAGATTTTGGCCAGCATTGGAGTGAGGATCTTATGCATACGGGCTGGAAAAAAAGAAAAAATGAAGGTGAAATACAGAGATGGTGGGAAGAACATCAGGAGACATGCTGCATCTCCCACCACAATGAGTTAATAAAACAGCTAAGTTAAAAGACCTAAGCTCTAATCTCCTTAGAGATAATGAGGAAATCTGAATCTTTGACGGACTGCAGAAGGAGCCAACGTAAGGGTCCTTCATAAACCCCATTAGAGGGGTTAGGAAATCAGAGCAATGAGCCATAAAGATACTGCAGGCAGAGGGTCTAAAGAAAGCTGAGAGGACAAAGTATCAGAAAGTTAGGTCAAAGAGAAGACTGTAATTTAATGTGGTCATAAAACTGAATTTTCATACCATAAGGAACTCCAAGACCTCGCCATCTGTCCTGGCTGGGCAGCAGAATGAGCAGGCAAAGTACTGACAATATAGAAAAAATCATAAGGAAGGGAGGAGAGTGACTTGAAAATATGAAAACGTATCAGGAGATAATGGCAGATCATTTTTCCTTTAATCTGGACAAGACAGAAGTGAACCTTTTTGATATTGCCATAGTACCCTAATGTACATTGCTCTCATTACAATATATAAATATAGCATTACAATTATATCAAACATAATACAGAAGTCATAAGTGATAGCTCAGATTAATTCCTTCAGCGTAGTAAAATGAAAAGAAAGAGTGAAATGATCCATTTGATCACTTTTATACTGAAATCCTAATTTCCCACAAAAAGTTCAGAAAATGTGTATCTTCTAAATAAGAGATTTTTTTTCCACTGAGATGTGTTTATAATGGGCAAGGTGTTAGCTGAAAAAAAAGTGATATAGGCACATAAGAAAGACTGATCCTAAAAGTACAACAAAGGAAATAATAATGAGATTTTCCTGTTGTTTCTTTTCCTAGAAAATAAATCTGAACCCAATTAATGGATTTGTTGGTTTGGATATTTATAATATTGTTTTTTCAGTAGTAGAAGGGATTCTCAACACCTCAGTGGAAAACAAAAATAAATCAAGAACTGAGATTGGCAATGTTAATGTCCTTGCTGGAAATTGAAAGGGAACTGTCAAGGATGGGTTAAGCTAAGGATGGGCTGAGCTGTGGGACAGCGTAGTGTGGAGGGAGACCCAGAATAGTGGGGATGATCTGTTGAGTCATCAGTGTCAACTAATTAAAAAAAAAAAAAAGGATCCTGTGACTGGGTGTGGGGAAGCCCAGTGAAAGAGGAGCAAAAGGATGAATCCTGTGAACGCCCTCGGAGACTTGGGAGAACCTCTGACGGACAGATGATGAGCCCGTCAAAGGCAGACCAGAAAATTGTTGAGAGCCGTGAGAAGACGGAATTACAAGAGCTGAAAGGGGTCAGGATTTCAAGGAAGAGATGAAAGAATACAACCTGTGCAGCACATGAATCAAACAGTCTTTGCACAAAATTTAGCCTTCATTCTTTGTACATTCTTCTTTGTTGTTGTTGTTGTAAAGAAAATGATCTTCCAGGAAGTCATTACATTGATTCCCTGTCACATTAGCCCATGCTGAAAACTAAGGTCCTGCCAAGGGAAACAATAGAGATGAAAGATTTGATTTTCCTCTCTTTCAGTATTTGATGTAAGCTATTTCGGCTCAGGTGTCTTTGCTAACAATGAAATTTCACTCTAGGTGTTATCATTATTAATTCTCCCTCATTTATCTGGTTGGGTGTTCTCCACCAAGCTTGTTCACGCATTTGTTGGTATTGTCTAAAGCATGGACGCATGAACAAATCATCATGGCACAAGCAAAGGTGTCGGTGCCTAAGCAGCATCCCTCAGAGACTCTGGAGTGAGGGAAGATATTCAGAGTCTTGCCTTGCAGAAAGCAGGGCCATTGCAACAGGGAATCTGACGTGGAGCTTATCCTAACTTATGATCTTGCACATCCACAACTAATATCTAAAGATCAAATCCTTCCAGTAGAGAAGCAATCATTGTAAACACAGGCCTAGAAAAGATCTGTTTCCTGATTAAGAAGATAATGACAGTTGTAATCTTCAGCACTGGTGAGGCCCCACCTCAAATACCCTGTTCAGTTTTGGGCCCCTCACTACAAGAAAGACATTGAGGGGCTGGAGCGTGTCCACAGAAGGGCAATGAAGCTGGTGAGGGGTCTGGAGAACAAGTTTTCTGAGGAGCAGCTGAGGGAACTGGGGTTGTTCAGCCTGGAGAAAAGGAGGCTGAGGGGAGACCTTATCGCTGTCTACAACTACCAGAAAGGAGGTTGTAGCAAGGTGGGCGTTGGTCTCTTCTCCCAGGTAACAAGCAATAGGATGAGAGGAAATGGCCTCAAGTTGCGCCAGGGGAGGTTTAGATTGGATATTGGGAAACATTTCTTCCCTGGAAGGGTTATCAAGCATTGGAACAGGCTGCCCAGGGAAGTGGTGGAATCGTCAGCCCTGGAGGTATTTAAAAGCCAGGTAGACGTAGTGCTGAGGGACATGGTTTAGTGGTGGTTTTGGCAGTGTTAGTGGATGGTTGGACTGGATGATCTTAAAGGTCTCTTCTAACCTAGGTGATTCTATGATTCATGGATTTCACGTTATTTTTCTCTTTTGATGGATATCAGTAACCTCCTCTCTAAAAGGGTTTCCTTCATGGGTCCATTTGTTTTGCTGGATGCCACTTCTCAAGTAAACCCTACACAGCTGGTCCCGAGTCCATGTGTTTGAACAGTGTCTGCGCTGTTTTCTATAGCTACATCTCTCCCGTTTTCTCTCTGGTGGTTGCAGATTACCTGAGGCTGTGCTGGTTGAACTCTCTAGCAGGAGTTTTCTGTCTGTTCTTTGATATCAAGGGAACAGGCAATTTAGCGGTACAGCTGTTTGAAAACGCTGCGCTGGGAGATTTTCAGCTTTAACAGCTCATTGCAGGATTTGTTTGTTTTTGTTTCGTAATTACTTCTCATTTTGAAATGTGTGCTGCTCATTATAATACATGACACGTAAGGATATAATTTATCGTGTTACAAAGTTGAAATTGAAAAGAAATGCCGTACATTTTCAAAACTTTCTTTTTCCCTTTTAGATTTTCATACTGTCATTGTAAACATGCGTTCCAGTCTGGAATGATGATTTGCTTTGAAACAGATCAGCATTTACCATTCAAAGGATATTCTGAATTTCTCTCAGATCTAATAAGTAGATTAGGAAATCAGTGATGGCTCTTTAGTTTTAGCGGGACGTTTTAATCAAGGGATGGTACTCCTTTTTCAAATATCATCCTAAGCTGTAGTGAGATGTTGTTTTAAGAGAAAGGACATTTTTTTAAGTTACATTCACATTCCGTTGCCACCAAACATCCTGTAGTTGAGTGGATACCACTGACTTTCTGTAGAGAGGCTGCAACAGGTGAGAATTAGTGCATCCACGTGGCATTTCACCTTTAAGTGAAATCATTCTTGACTGATTTTCACGCTTACATGTCTCCTCCTTCCAGGTCAGTGTCCTGTGTCTACCCTATTGCGGTGTCTACCCTCGTTTATTCTTCGTTACCAGCCATTCCCCTTTGCTCACCGGTGTTTGTGCCTGGGTGTAAGCACGGCAAACAGACAGAGTGCTTTCCCTGGGGAGACCACAGGCACGGAGAAATAAGCTCTGCCAAGTCTTTCTGCAATGGCTTGGCACCGCCTTGCTCTGCCATTCTACACCATAGAGGGGGTTACTGCAAGGAACAGGGGTTTGCAGCACAGCCCTTCTCTCCAAAGTCCCTCTTCCAAGCCACAGCCCCTCATGAGCAGAGAGCAAAGCAAAAAATGCCTGATTTCACACCAAAGTAGGTGAGGTGTGGGCACAGGCATCCATCCTACTGACTGCCGTTGAGCTAATAGATTTGATCGCAGGCTGGTGACCGACAGAGGTGACCTCTTAAACCACTGTGGCAAGACTTGCCAGGACTCCTTTGACGGTTCTCTCCAGCTGCAGACAGGGAACATTTTGGCAGGCAGCTGCCCCGACGGCTCACGCTCTGTCGGTCTCTCGCACACACAAACACATGTGTGTGCGCACAACCGAATGCACGGAAGGAATCTCTGAGCAGACGTACATACAACAGCCCCTAAACTGTGTTTTTATTTTGCAATCGCAGCCGTCAGCACCAAGGAAATTACACATTGATTAAAATTATTGCACAATTAAGACATGATAACGAGCATCCAATACTGCAGCTAATGTAATTACAGTGTAATATCACTTAAAGCTATGCTGTCGGGTGATTAGGCAGGGTGCTGGAACATAAAGGTATCTCTCGTTCCTGTGCTCATTCAATATTTCCAATATTTTCCAAAACTGCAGCTAAGTAAACCTGGGGAGTAACAAAAGCGAACACTGGAAATAGAAATGTCACTAGCGGTCCTACCAATTGTCCATACAAGTGGCTTTCCAAGGAATAGGTAGCAAGAGCCAGGCATATCATCAGCTTGCCTCCAACCCTAGCTGGGAAGAAGTTGACAGGCACTGTCTAATGACACGTGGGTGACAATTCTATGGTGTTGATCAGCATAGTTCCTCGCACAGCCGAGTTGCGTGGCATCAAATAACTCTTTGTGTCAATAACCTCAGCCGGAGCATTAATACTAATTTCCTCAAAAATACATGGGCCTGAATCCAGTTGCAGTTAGTGACAGTTACATGCCACCGTAAGTCAGAGAGAATCAGGTGTTGACATGCTCCAGCTTGGCCTTAGGGATGAATTTGTTTTATCTGTGAATACTCAACTGGTTCAAGGCAGGTGCTCTGGTTTGTAATTTGCGTCAGGCGCGTAGTTCTCATAGGGGACAAGAGCTATGACAGGAGAGAAACAAAGCATGTTCTTTATGACAAAATATTATATGAGCTTAACTTATCATATATTCATTATCACCCACCCAAGGCAATCAAAATTTCATTATTTCAAAATTTGACAGACTAAAATGGTAGTAACAATGCAGTATATAGGAATTTTGAGTGGCCTGCTGACTTTCTGTGCCCTAGGTTGTTTTGAAACGTTATATTTGAAGAGGGGATGGAGGAAGGGGCAGAGTTTGGTACCAGCCAAATCAATTGAAAGGTGCTGGGAAAAAAAGGAGAGGAAATTGAAAATTCCAGTCAGAATTCATCATGCTGGTAGAGCATAGGAAACAACTTTATTCTTTCATGGGAAGGAATAACCCCATGCACCAGTACAGGTTAGGGGCTGACCTACTGGAAAGCAGCTCTGGGGAAAGGGACCTGGGAGTCCTGGTGGACAACTGGTTGCCCATGAGCCAGCAATGTGCCCTTGTGTCCAAGAAGGCCAGTGGCATCCTGGGGTGCATCAAGAAGAGTGTGGCAAGCAGGTCATGGGAGGTTATCCTCCCCTTCTACTCTGCCCTGGTGAGGCCACATCTGGAGCATTGTGTCCAGTTCCGGGCTCCCCAGTTCAAGAAGGACAGGGAACTGCTGGAGAGGGTACAGCAGAGGGTTACAAAGATGATCAGGGGACTGGAACATCTTTCTTATGAGGAAAGGCTGAGGGACTTGGGTCTTTTTAGTCTGGAGAAGAGAAGACTCAGAGGGGATCTCATCGATGCTTGCAAATACTTAAAAGGAGGGTGGCGGGAGGATGGGACCAGTCTTTTTGCAGTGGCGCCCAGTGATAGGACAAGAGGTAATGGGCACAAATTTGACCATAGGAAGTTCCATCTAAACCTGAGGAGGACCTTCTTTCCTTTGAGGGTGGCAGAGCACTGGAACAGGCTGCCCAGAGAGGTGGTGGAGTCTCCGCCTCTGGAGACATTCCAAACCAGTCTGGATGCCATCCTGTGCAACCTGCTCTAGGTGACCCTGTCCTGGCAGGGGGGTTGGACTAGATGATCTCCAGAGGGCCCTTCCAACCCCTGTGATTCTGTGATTTCACTGGCCAGGATCCCTTGGCTGCGGATAAGGCTTGTAGGATAGTGACAATCAGCTTGTCTCACAAGCATAAATACTGCATCATGGAATATTTCGAGTTCAAGTGGCAGTATCAGGTTTGTGTGTGTAGCATAAGGAAGGCGGATTGGTTCTGCTAGTCATGCCTGTGCAAAGTTAGGCAGACATATAGGAAAATGTGCATGTTCAAAGCTGTCTGTGTTTCATTTGTGAATGAAAAGTGTGTCTTCATTCCATATGTAGCATACCAAATTGAGAGGATCCAAACAAAAACTGTGGCTGTCTTGCACTTCCAGTGTAGCAAATGCTAAAAAAGTGTTGGACCTACTTTCAAAATGTGGATCTAACTACCTTCAGCAACATCATTTCATGGAGCAATAACGATCCAATGGAGGGTGACTCAAGATCCAAGCACCATTTAAGATGTCGACTTATTTCTTTAAAATTACATTTCCATCTGCTCAAGGGGGAATTTCAGAGTTAAGACGTGTAAATAACCAGATGTATAAAGTGACTGTGTTACTAAGTTGAACGTGTCTAAACACCTAGTCCTGAAACTTTAAAGTGTTTTACTATTCTTTAGCTATATAAAGTGCAGGGAACTGTGCTGATCCATGCTGTGGTTTGTCTCAACTAATTTTCAGGGGTTAGATCCAGCCCTGTACCACAAAACTTAAACTTAGGTGTGTACATGTAGATATGCATATACGCATCGGTGCATAAACTTGCATTGTAATCAGGGGAGAACTAATCAAACAGAACAGTCCATCAAGTCTAGACAACTAATAATATGAAAAATTACTAGGGACATAATTAATGTGTCTAAACATATGCTTTTAGTGCGACTTGAGATGCCCCAGGTTATGCTGCCCAGCTTCCAGCTGAGGCTCCAGAAAGGCAGGGACCTCCAAAATATCTTTGGTCATATTTGTCAGGTGAAGGGAAATGGTTCAGGTCTCCGAACTGGCTCTAGACCACTAGTTTTTGGCCACAGAAGCCCACCCTTGCTGTCTGCCTCAGGTGATCAGAAATGTTCTCCAAATCCCATCACTGTACTGGCTAAGGGAGATTCAGTTGTCTCAGCAAAGGTGACCTGGTGCTATGTGAGGTGCTCTAAGGTTTCTCCTGTGGATGTCTGGGGCATAAAAACATCCCAGGTCCTGAGACTTTTGTCCTTGTAGGGCCAGGCTGGATAGCTAAAGAAATATAAATACACAAGACAGTTTCCCAGGTTTCTGTAATAGTAAATGGTGATCTTGTGCATGTCTCAGTTGCACAAACATAGGTTTTTAGTGCCATTTTTGATGCGTCAGGGTATCCCTCCTGCATACAGTTATTAGTGTAGAAGAGATCCTGTGTCGCATCTGCCAGCTTCACCTGGAAGGTCTTAGGATATCTCAGATGGCATCATATATCTATGCTGATTAATACAGTTAATTTTTTAGGGGGAAATTCACCCTGGTGTAATAAAGGAGTTTGTTTCAGGGTGTGGTGAATTAACTTTAAAATCCACTATCACCATTAATTGTTTCTCCATTAACTATAAAGGCTTGACTCACCTATAGGCACCTAGCCTAAACACCCACATTTAATTAGATGAACCATACCATAAGTAATAAGCTTTTTTGTAGACAAATTGGGGGGTGGTGGGGGGTGGTGTCTGTTTTGTTTTGGTAATTGCCTTGGTTTAGGCAGAGTTTTGTCTGTAAATGGGATCCTTACAGATGTCTCCTTGGCTCTAGGAGCCACAGAGCACACAAAAAGTAAAGTTCTTTCTTGGAAGAAGAGTACAGATCTTTTTTTTGACAACTCTTTTCTCACCTCATTATTTTTCCATCACAATAACTAAAGCTGTCAGATTTCTGACGGAAAGCTGCAAGGGAAGCATGTTGCAAGCAGCTGGTCTTTCACAGGGCCGTTGAGTCCCCCTCTCCCCACCCCGCTCTCCAACGTAGAATCCACAAACAAAGCAAAACAAAGCTTCCACCTGTGCAGGTTTGCCAAAGAAACAGGGAATTTCACTGACAAGCTCGCAAATGTGAGACTGGATAATGAACTAATAAATAACTGGATGATGCAATGTGTGAGCGGGCTTCCTGAGCAGGAGTCTGAGGAAGGAGTCGTATCATGGATGGGTTGCCCTCCTTCCCTCACTTGGCTCTTTGGGCTGAGGCATTTGCAGTCTGTGCTTTGAGATCCACAGGTGGAAAGTGATGCATAGGAGCTAGGAATTACGGCTGATGCTGGATCTAGAAAAAAGTAAAAGGTTATGTGATAAAAAAATCGTCTCTGCTCGCACAAAGGGGAGCAGAGGAATAATTGCAGATATGGAAACTCAAACCATACCTTGATCCAGCTACTCCCAGGCCCATCACAAGAGCCTTCACCCCATTTAAAGTCCCATCCCCCTACACACAGAGGAGCAAATGTGGGGGCAGCCCCAATACCCCCATCAGACACACGAGTCCCTGCGCCAGCCCCCTAGGGCTGTCCCAGTAGAGTGCTGGTCCCATAGGCCAGGGGGACACTCACCTGATGAGTCAATTCAATGTGAGATGTTCTCAAGGAAACCTTACAGACCAAGGGGATTCACTGCTTAGGGGTATGGGACGTGTTATGGGATGCAGGGGAAGAGCATTTTTGGATTGTACAGGCTTGTTGTAGTGTGTTTAGAGGAGGAAGCCCCTAAGGCAAGGAAAGGGAGGGATGGAGGTGGTTTTAGGAGGAAAAAGTGTGAGGATACAAAGGGCTAGTCACATGCAAACAGTTTGTTTGTCAGGCCCTATTCTGTGCCTGATCAGTGTAGTCTGGTCTGTCCTCTCATTAATCTCCTTTTCCAACTATTTTCCTGGGTGAACAACACTTGATTCTATGTGCATGTGCATGTACAGGGATCTGAATGCAGCAAGTGGAGAGGGAGACCATGCCGGCAAGTGGAGCGAGCACAAGTGTGCAAGGGAGTGTGTGAGCACCAGCAAATCATCTTCCATGGTTGTTTGGGATTGATTGGGAGACCCATTTGTGTGTGTGTGTCTGTGATGGAGAATAGATCGAGAGCAGCCCTGAGGAGAGGGACTTAGGGGTGTTGGTGAATGAGACATTCAACATGAGCCAGCAACGTGCGCTCGCAGCCCAGAACGCCAACTGCATCCTCGGCTGCATCAAAAGCAGCATGGCCAGCAGGACGAGGGAGGGGATTCTGCCCCTCTACTCTGCTCTGGTGAGACCCCACCTGGAATCCTGTGTCCAACTCTGGAGCCTTCAGCACAGGAAAGACATGGACATGTTGGAGAGAGTGCAGAGGAGGCCATGAAGATGACTCGAGGGCTGGAGCACCTCTGCTATGAGGGCAGGCTGATTTAGATTAGATCTCAGGAAGAAATTTTTCATTATGAGGGTGGTGAGACACTGACCCAGGTTGCCCAGGGAAGTTGTGGAGGCCCCTTCCCTGGAGGTGTTCGGGGCTTTGAGCAACCTGATCTAAGTGGGAGGTGCCCCTGCCCATGGCAGGGGGTTGGAACTAGATGATCTTTAAGGTCCCTTCCAACCTAAACCATTCTATGATTCTGTGATTCTGTGACACAACTGGAGAGACCAGGATCCATGGACAGCTACTGGGTAGACTGTCTGTGTCCAGCTGTAAGAAGGATCCATGTTGTACATGTGTATATATATTTTCCACTTGCAGACCTTCATCCTCATCAGCCAGAGGGAAACAGGACAAGGGATCTGCCTGTTTTCTACTCACATCTTCCCCAGCAACTTACACCAGAAGGTCCACAATTACACAGGTCATATTAGCCTTACCCTGCATGCTCACCGATCAGGAAGGCAGGTTAAAGCAGAAAAGGAGACAGCTGTTCTGACTATCGTGAACCCTCAACCAAAATATCACATATAACCTCATTTTGCCTCCCTCCCTATGAATCTTGTCACTTCCGTCTAAAAGGTTTAGAGACTTGGATTCATTGCATTAACTGTTTGGCACTTACATCAAGCAGCAGTTATTGCTAGTGAACCAACAGCTTGTAGACCAAACTTTTCCCTTTGAATAGGGAAAAAAATCAAGATTTGGTGTTGATGTAGGAAAACCATGTAGCTATATAGCTGCTCCTGCCATATGAATTGGGTCACTTTTCACACCACTCACTCTTAAGATAAATGACCATTTCTTGCTAAGCCTTTCCAGTCCCTCCCCTTTCTCCAGAACCAAATAATAAACTCAATCCTGAAATACCTCCACAGGAGTTTCAACTTTTACAAAGATAATCACCGAGGTTGTTGACAGTAATTTATATATGTTTAGGCTACCAATAAATCTTGGAATTAAAGGAAGCCCATGGCAAGGAGAACCCCCGTGCCCTGGCAAACAAATCGTTTAGGGAAACGATTTACATTATCAACATATTAAGCTATCAGGACATCGCTCCTCGTTGGTCTTGGTATTCCTCTGATATCATTATCAAGGTAGACATGACAAATAATATTTTATGTCTATGAATGATAATCAGCGCCACTGCGCAGCAGCTATCCTTATTGATTTGATTAAGGGCTTTGATCTGGGAAATTACCAATTAATGTTATCTAAATTAGTGTCTGTGGGTTTGGACAGAGCAGCAGAAAAATAATTCTCTAGTAAAGCTAGTGATTGGACACAAAAAAGATTTGTTTGATCATGCTAAATCTGAAAAGAAAATATTCAATTTGGAGGTCTCCTGCAGGTCAGTCCTCTGTTCCTCATTAGTCATTAATGACTGTACTTCAGCCCCACTGTCAAATTACATGTGCATTTTACAGAGGTTTGATTTAAGGAAAAAAAAAAAAAGAAAAACAGGAGAAATTTCTTCTTCCCTAAACAACTGAGAAACTGTGACAACTGGATCAGCTTCAAAGAGGAAGGAGAGATATGAGCCTCTTTGCCAAGAGACATCGTAACCTGGCAAGGAGGACTTCCAACTGGGTTTGCTGGGGGATGGAGAGCAACACCCTGGGGTAAGAAGAAGTGCATGCATGAAAGGAAGCGAGCAAAGCACAGGGCAGCGGAGGATGATCTCTAACTCTCCCCTGATGAGGTTCATCTCGAGTACCGATACCTGAGCACACCGCATGAGAAACAAACAGGAGGAGTGAGAAACCTACGTGCAGGTGCAGAGCTATGACACTGGAATTACACAGATTTGGAGGAAACTCACGTTACTGGAGGACTGTGATGGACGGACACTTTTGTAAGGAGGGGCAGGGAGGATGGCTGCAGGGTTTTTTCCTCTCCTGTGGGGTTCTGGTGGGGAACAAGTTGCAGGTGGGTCAGCAGTTAGACTTGCAGCAATGAAAACTAACGGCGTATGGGACCACACCAGCAACAGCACACCCAGAAGGCTGAGGGCAGTGGTGAATCCCCTCTGTTCAACAGCGTCGAAGCTGCATCTACAGTACTGTCCCGCTAGAGGGAAGATATTGAAAAGCTGGAGAAGGTCCAACAGAGGTCCACTAAAACAGTGAGAAGGCTGGACACCATGAGTTATGCAGAGAAGCTAAAAGACAAGGACTTGTTTAGCCAGAAGAGAAGTCTAAGGGACAAATAATTGCAGCCACCGAAAACATATAGAGGGGTTAAAATGATACAGGCTCCTTTAAGAGGTTCATCATGAAAGGACAAGAGGCAGTGGTCACAAATGTCAACACTGTTTGGAAATCAGAAAAAAAATTCTTCATCACAAGAATGGTTAAGCACGCATACACGGGCTGGAGAGCCTGCGGCATCTCAAATATTTCCAAATTTCACTGCACCAAGCCATGAGGAAGGAGGTTAAACTTGGAAATCAGCCCTGTTTTCAGCAGGAGGTTGGACCAGAGAACACCAGATGTCCTTTCCAACCTAAATGATTCTCTGATTGCCCACTGGCCTGCAGAGTAACTCAGCAAATAAACATTGCTAAGAATTTGGCTCTCTGCTCACAGAAGTGTCACCACTTGTCTGCAAGCTCCCACAACATGTTTTTCTGCTTGGAATCCTATGACTTGTAGCAGTGAGTAAAACACAAACATCCCAGGAGCTGGAGATGTCCAAGTACAAAGTTTTACTAGCGTTCCCAGCCTCACCTCTACAAATCGCCTGAAACTACTCGAGGGACGGGCATTAGCTTATATGATTGGAGTCTCCTCATCTTCCACGGTCTTAATGAATGTACCAAAACAAGGCTGTAGAAATTTTTATTGGAAAAAATAAAAATACCCATAAATTTCAATGTTACATGTTCTAAATGCAATTCTATGCCTTCAAGGGCTTATAATCTAATAGTAGTACAGCACTGCATGGTAAGTTGAATCATTAGCCAGATGTTCCTCCTAAGTATGAAATAGGTTGTTTGATGCTTTTCTCTTTTCGGCTACATCCTGGAAGTCACCCTAAAAAGTGTAATTCACTGCAAAGCTTCTGTCAGTAAGGACTCGACATGAACCCGGTATCGCAAAGGATTTTCCCTGCTGCATCACTTAACCAGTTGACTCAGAGCATTGGCATGGCTCGGTGCCCTGCACAAGCTCTTCCCCTAACCTCCATGAGAGACTAGTGAAGATCTGAGGGTTTGATCTGTTGATCCTGATGTTTACTGCAGCTATTACCAGCTTGAAAGATGGAATATCAAAGCCAAGGCTTTTAACGCCTGGCTTTAATTTCTACAAAATTCTGTGCATCCCCTTGGCTGTTTGCACTGAGAATATACTGAATTGCTCACGGGGGTATTTTTTGGAGGAACTTGAAAGTGAGCCCAATAGGAACACATTATTACATTATAGCCATTCGTTAGCACAAATTACCTCTTGTTCTGACCACCTCCTCTCTTCAAAGCACCTACTGAGGCAGGGAAGTGAAGATATGAGCTTTGCCATGGCAACCTAACTCTTTCTAGTGAAATTAAAACCCAAATGGAAAAGGATAGCGGGCTCAGTTGCAAACAGAAACCTCACTTTTCCCTTCAAATGAAGCTGATGAAAGTTTTAGCTGTATCTTGAGATATTAATAACTAGCCAGAATTTTTCTAGAGACAGTGAGATGAGCAAAATAATGACAACACTATCAGTAATAGTGGCAATAAAAAGAACAGCTCTCCTTGAACTAGAAGCTATCATTAGCTTGACTAAGGAGATCAGCATTTGGGCTTCACAGGCAGTTGGTCTCTAAAGCAGTGTCTCTGGCTCATACAAAGGTACCGTTTCAGTATTTAAATCTTTTAAATAACAGAAGAGTTCCCCACTGGGGCACAGTTTGTAGAGGAAGGAAGAGTGTCATTATTTTGTTTTAGAGGGTGACATTCCATATCCAGAGCCAGGGAATATTATACTTCTGCAGAGGTGGAAATAAAAGAAGCTGTTGCTGCGACAAAGAAAGTAACAATTAGACTGAAAAACAACATGAGCTTTGGTGTGGCTCGTTTACTCCCGATCTGTCAGTCTGCTGTTTGGAACATGACGTATGAGAAAATGCAACTGTCTTGCTCCAGAGAATTTGTCAAGAAATAATCTAGATTGTGGGAGGTTTGATTTCAAATACTTGTTTGGACAGCCTTTTGCTGGGCTTGAGAGGAAAAGCAGCCTAGCTACCATGCTATGGATTTTTTTCTGATTGTTCCGTCACAGGTTCTATTTTATACAAATACAGGGTGAAAAAAGAATTTAGTTGGGACCCAGAGCCAAATATATCATCCTCACTGAATCTGTGGATTTTTTTTTTTTTTTTCTGGGATGGTTTTTTCTCTTTCTCCTAGTTTAGAGCAGACAATTCTACCCTGGGCTAGAGATTTTTTTTCTGATAATTTTTATAAGTCTCCATGAGGAGTCTCCATTCTGATTAATTACTACCTTCAAATAAATTTTTTATATGGTTTAAAAATTCCTTAGTAGTTCTGCTACTTCCTGTTTTGAAGACTGCCATGATCGATATTGTTTTCATCAATGGAAGCAACAATTTACCGCAAAAGTTTATATTTGGGCTTTCTCTTCACTGACCATCCAGGAGCTGAATTTCCTGTGTCATTCTGCTGCCATATTTCATGGATGGTCAACAAATCCAAGATATTATAGCAAGATGTTACTAAAGGTCAGCATCTTAAACTAAATGTTGAAATTTTACCTAATATGAGACTTTCTCTAGTGCACAAAGGCAACTTTATATCAAAGCACTCCTCATTACGCTAACCGTCCTATGTCAACGATGCTTGAGCATCGTATTGCTTGCACAGGTTTCCAGACATGCGAGATTTCATAAACTTCATTCCACTCTTACCAGCAAGAAGCAGCAGACTGCTCCCAAGGACTCAGCTATGCGTGTGAAATAACATTATCCTTTACCTCATTTCACCCTTAGCCTTTACAATTCAAAGGCTAATAAAAAGTAACACTTATCTGTAAAGGACACTCTCATCTCAACTGAAAGATTACGTCTCTCTCTTTTTAGCGTGTTGAAGTTATGATGCTGCTTCAGCTGAATTTTGCCCAGTCTAACTGGGACGGGTCTTCTTACAGTCACCAGCATATGTCCGTATTTTCTGCCCTGCCACCTGCCTCATAGCTCCCATGAGACGAAACAGTCTGTCCTTTAAGAGGGGAATAACTCTAGGGCTTTGGGGCATGTGACTTTTTATGAAAATAAACAAGCAAACAAAGCAAAACAAACAAAAAAACCCTAACTTCTTTTACAGGGGTAGTAAAGAATATTTTGTGAAAAAAAAAAAAAACTTTCTTGGACTGAAAAAGCTAATTCTGCAAACTACTTTGACAGAACAGTTCTGACCACCTTCAACAGAATATTGTCACCTGTTACATCTATGCAAGATTACAGCAACTGGAAATGAGCCGGTTTGCTATATTCCTAGGAGCTGAGACCTTGGCAATAAGTTTTTCTTCTGCTCAGGGCAGTACATCTTTCTGATTTGTCTCAGAAAGGTGGAAGTGATTTGTGTCCACATGTGCAGCCCTCTGAGATTATAAGGCTGTGATTAGATGTTAGGAAAAATTTATTCACCGAAAAGGTCAACAGGCTGCCCAGGGACGTGGTGGAATCACCATCCCTGGAGGTATTTAGAAGACAGGTAGATGTGGTGTCGAGGGACGTGGTTTAGTGGTGGTTTTGGCAGTGTTAGGTTGATGGTTGGACTTGATGATCTCAAAGGTCTCTTCCAACCTAGGTGATTCTATGATTCTATGGCTTAGACCCAGACAAGGCATCTCCAACTACAGACAAGACATTTGCACTCACAGTCCTCCCATTTTCCCTGAGGTGGTATTCTGCCTTGCATTTCAACCAATGTTTTCACTGTATCTTTCCAAATATCTTCAGTTTCTGGCTAATTTGAAGGTGAAGTTCTCTAGAGAGCATTTTGCATTGACAGAGATTTGATGAAAAGGACCATGTTCTGAAAGAAATAGCTGCGACCTCCTGGGAAAGATGATGTAGGTTTAGAAGTCTAATTTATTGTTATTCACCCAAGCTCTTCAGTTCACCCTTTAAAGGGAGTTTGTACAAAGTCCCTCCAATGTGTGGGCTGGCAGGAAACCTTCAAAAGCCTTAGCGAGGTTCTCTGAAAAAGTTGGCCAGACTGTTTAGTCAAAAGATGTTTTCATCATACACTTCCATTATCATTTAAATGAAAACATTTTCAAATAAGTGTTGCGGGATGGAAGTATCTGACACAGTTATGATTTAGCAGCCGTTCAGTTCTATTAGTGATTTGAGGCAGATCAAGAGATTGAGGTTTAGCAGCACTTAATCATTAACTGATTTCAAGATTTACAAAGTGATTTAACTAAATAACTAAACAGCGACTTGGTTACAGATTCGAAGATGACAAGATTCACACTAAATTACTATAAGGTAACCCAAACCAATGCATATACATATGAGAGCAAAGCACAGATCTCAGATCAATGTATAGACATATAAACAAAGCATATAATTGCACATGCGCACACACACCTACACACACAGCCCGCAGTTTAAAACCGCTGAGATCAAAGATCTCTTAATATCGCACAACTCTATCAAGCCGGCAGGTACCCATTCTAACTCCTACACGTGCACGGAAAATGGAACATCCACATCCATAAAGCTAATGCGTATTCATCATAAACATATAAGTGGAGAGGTGGATGAAAGAGAGGCTAGCCTAGAGTTAAAATTTCCCTTTTCAAGTTAGAGTAAATACAATGCATGGGCATTCCTCAATGGGCAGTACTTGAGGCTCGAGAGGGATTGCCTCACCCTGGTCTTCTAGTCCTCGAGGTAGTTGCCTGAGACAGCATCTTGACTCAGGGGAGGTACTGGCCACAGCCCGCTGCGATCCAGAAGAGCTCAAAGGGTCTTTACTAGAATCACTAATTATAGGATCCGAGATAATTGACTTTTGTCAGGTACTTTTCCACTCCAGTCCAGCTTGGACAATGGAATAGTCCAGTACTTTCCATCGGTTATGCAAGCCCGGGACTCACTAGGACTTGTGGTCCTGGTACCACCTTCTCTGTGGCCACAATCTATATGTTGTCCCGAGTAATCGATTACAGTTATTATTTTCAAACGGTAGGAGCCATGAGAACCAGGTACACTAAGGGGTTGCCATAGTGTTCTAGTCCATTGCTCTCCACCCTTTCTTTCTTTCATGTTAGACCATTATGTATTGTTCTGGTCATGGTATCATTATGTGGCCCAGATGGAGAGGAAATAGAACCAAGTATCGAGAGGCCTAAGGGTGGGACAGGGAGTTTCATCACCACAATAGGAAAAGGAAGTTGAAATTCTGCTTAGAAAGAGGAAATGAAGAAGTTGGAAATGCATTACTGGTGTGCAAGAACTTAAGTTTTAAAGAAGAAATTCCAAAGGTTATCATATATTGAACCCAATTTTTTTTTTTCCTCTAAAATTTCATTTCCTGGAAAATTTTATTGAGATAAAATATACTTGGTCCATTTCCAAATAGCAAAATAGTTTTAAGTTATAGAATTCCTTTAAGTGGAATTTTTTGTCCCTGACTAGCTCTGCTTTGAGGGAGCAGGGAAAAATGTCATTTTCTTTGTAATATATCTTGAATTACTCCCGGGTAGGAACCCGTTCTTGTTGGTACTGTAATCTTTATACTGGTGTCTACATAAAATATTTTTTTCCCCACCACTTGAATCTTCATTTTATGTCTTTCTCCTATTATACCCTAAGACACTGTTTTTTCCTGTGGCTGTGTACTGCCTGTCAGCAGACTGAATATGAAGCCTTTAAACTCCACTATATTGCACAGCAGAATTTTTCAAACTCTGGAAAAGGATTGTACTAAAACATGACAACAATCCCACTAGACTGGCTACAGTACCTATAGTTGGGCATGTGCAAAGTACTTCGCTGAGCTGGAGCCTTATTTCTAAAATCTTGATCAAAAAAACCCTTCCTCTAAGAAGATAAATTACTCTAAACTACGGAATATGTCAATAAATGGTGTCATATATGTCACAAAATGTGGCATGTGATTGCAAAGTACATTTCTTCCTGGTATCCTTTCATGGTATCTACTTGTCATGATGTCTGTAGTCACTGTTTCTTCAGCTGAAGATTCTTCTCTCTACAAAGATCATGAAAGCATCATAGAAGTCCTATTGTTTGTTTTTTTTTTTTTCCCCACAGATTCAGGTGTGTCTGGAGCAAAACTCTACAGCACTAAATACCTTTTGGGAATACATTTCATAATAAATCTTAAATACCCCTGCTTCATCTTTGCTGAACAGTATCTTGGGAAAGGTTGCCAACTTGTAATTTGCAGAATATGGCTTCCATTTAATGGATAGTATAGATATATTCATGCACACAGTCATATGGAAAATGCACAAGTATTACATTTCTGAACTGGAAGTGCAGCCTTAAAACACAAACCAAAAAAGAGAGGAAAGGAAAAAACCCAAGAGACAAAGCATTTTGCTTCTCTTCAGTCTTCACTTCCATCAGACAAATAGGGTCACCTTGTATTCTGCTAAAGATCAACGCTCCTGCCCTCGATTAAAGTGCCCATACATTTAGACTTTCATTTCTGCTGTTAAAGAGCTTTCATGAGACGCTATCTGCATGAGAAATGTCTAACATTTATTATTGTGACACAAGTCACAGTCCACAATCTGTCTGGTAAAACACCACATAGAAAATGATTTAAGAACCGAGGACCAGTCTTGAAGATCCTTTACAGCCCCCAAACTAGGGGCTATACTGACAGAAACCAAGGATTTTTTGGCCTAAAGTCTGCAGTATTTGACTTTCACATTGACTTATTTTGAGGAATTAAAAAATCCCAATGTTTTCTTGCGGGGGGAGGGGCGGAAGGGTTACCTGTAATATCATGGTCTCTAAATTAGAGAGACATGGATTTGATGGATGGGCCACCCAGTGGATAAGGAACTGGCTGCACGGTCACTCTCAAAGAGTTGCAGTCAATGGCTCAATGTCCAAGCGACAAGCAGTGATGAGTCGTGTCCCTCAGGGATCAGTACTGGGGCTGGTACTATTTAACACCTTTGTTGGCGATATAGATGTTGGGACTGAGTGCACCCTCAGCAAGTTTGCCGACAGCACCAAGCTGTGTGGAGTGGTCAACATGCTGGAGGGAAGAGATGCCATCTAAAGGGACCAGGACAGGCTTGAGAGGTGGGCCTGTGCCAACCTCATGAAGTTCAACAAGGCCAAGTGCAAGGTCCTGCACCTGAGTCGGGATAATCCCATGTACAAATACAGGCTGGGTGAAGAATGGATCAAGAGCAGCCCTGAGGAGAGGGACTTAGGGGTGTTGGTGGATGAGAAGCTCAACACAAGCCGGCAATGTGCGCTTGCAGCCCAGAAGGCCATCCGCATCCTGGGCTACATCAAAAGCAGCGTGGCCAGTGGGTCAAGGTAGGTGATTCTGCCCCTCTACTCCGCTCTCGTGAGACCTCACCTGGAATCCCGTGTCCAGCTCGGGAACCCCCAACATCAGAAGGACATGGACCTGTTGAAGCGGGTCCAGAGGAGGCCATACAGATAATAAGAGGATAAACGCACCTCTGCTATGAGGACAGGCTGAGAGAGTTGGGCTTGTTCAGCCTGGAGAAGAGAAGGCTCCAGGGAGACCTTAGAGCCCCTTCCAGTGTCTGAAGGGGACCTACAAGAAATCTGAAGAGGGACTTTTTACAAGGTGATGTAGTGATAGGACAAGGGGGCTTCAAACTGGAAGAGGGGAGATTTAGATTAGATCTGAGGAAGAAATTTTTCACTCCGAGTGTGGTGAAACACTGGCCTAGGTTGCCCAGGGAAGCTATGGATGCCCCATCCCTGGAGGTGTTCAAGGCCAGATTGGATGGGCCTTTGAACAACCAGATCTGGTGGGAAGTGCCCATGTCAGGGGGGTTGGAACTAGATGATCTTTAATGTCTCTTCCAACCTGAACCATTCTATGATTCTATGAGTCTATGAATATAGTCAGACTTGAACTGCTCATGATTTCCCCACTGGTTATCTGCCTTAATGGGCACTCAGAATTGCCCATAAAGGCATCTCATGTTGTTCACTGCATGCTCTTCAAGCATGTCCTATGCATTTACTGTTCATTAAAAGCTGATGCTAACAGAATGTGTACAGCCTATCACTAGGATAAATAGACTTAAGGGAGTCTTCTAGCCTATGTGACGCTAATATCAATAGAAACATAAGAAATCATCATCAAATATGCTTAAAGCAAAACAACTGGGTATCTGAGGCTGTAAGAGAAGTCCTGACTCTGCAAAAATTCTCACCTAGACTGTAACGGCATCCCAAGTCTTAAGATTGGGATTCTTGAATATCACTAAGAATAAGAAGGTTTGGGGAAAACTAATCTGTTGTAACATCTTCTTGCTCTTGCTCTAGTGTTTATCACCATCCCATGCATAACTGACAAAAATTATTTTGCCTGGAATGTCATGGAGATTGAAAATGTAACCACAAGTGTGTACTAGATACGGGTGCTGGCTTTCAGGGAGCCGTTCCCATATATATATATATATATATAAAAAACTGGGAAAAACAGGGACTGTGTCTTGTTTCTTTAGTTCTCTATTTGTCTTCCTTGATGTACAAGCTATAATTTCAGAACAAAGATCTGTATAAAAGCTGTTGAAAATATTAAATATGTTTTGCAAAAGCCACTAGGATCACATGAGTTTCCGAAAATCACAAATTCAGCCCAGATAATGGAGTTAGTTGGGATCCCAGGATATCTGCGTGAAACCCCTCCTCCCTGTCCTTGTGTCCCTCACGTAATACGCCATCACCTTCCTTCATTGCTCTCCCCAAAGAGCAGTTGCAGTGAAGCTTGACAGTGAAGTACCAAATTCCAAGAGCTTCCTCCATTTCATCCTATCCTCTCAGGTTAGTTGAAGGGGGCGGAAACTTAAAGCTTTATGCCTGAAAGCATTAAAGGAGAGCCCATTTATATCCATTATTCTCTCCTGCTCCCTTGTAGAGCTGCCTTTTTCAGTGACACAGTCAAAATATCAAGTTCAGGCTTCATTAGCCCCCAGCCCCTGAATTTTAGTCAATTTTAATGCCTATGTATTAGTAGAAAGCGGTAAAGGAAGACCAGCATCCTCTTTTCAGTTAGCACGACCTGAACTGTTCCGTTTTCCTTTACCTCCAGGACTAAAAGTTCTACTCCTTTCTGCTCCAGCTTTTTGAAGCTAATGACTTAAAAATATATGTTGGACACGAGCTGTTTATCTCTAATTGTGATGAGAACCATTAACTGACTTGAATGGTCTTTATGAGGGGGACGTATTTGTTTCATACAGATTCCCCGCCTTCAGGCAATGTCTTTTTCCAGCACTAAGATCTCTCATTATTTATAGTGGTGGCCCTTGAGGTTTGGTACAATTACAGTCACTGCAGCGAAGCGATACCATGAGGCAAACATTGCTCCTGCTCCTCACAGAAATCTCTGTGGTTAAGTAGGCAGCTGTCACCAAACAAACAAAATTTGCACTGTGTCAGCCTGCACTTGTGGATATTTGGAAGCTAATTTTCTGTTGGCAAATGTCTTTGGCAGAAAACCTCTACATTGACAAAAGCTGAGGAAAGGCTTTACCTAACAGTGGTTGAACTGAGCAGTTCCAAGGTATGGGTTAAGGTGAATAAATTCCCTTCTCTTTAGAGAAAGTTCCTGTAGTCTGCTTTTATCAACTGAATGATCTAAAATTGTGGTGGATTGAGTTCTCTGCCAGACATCTGGAAGTAATAACTTAGCTCTGAGGAAACAAGCGTCAAAATTCTGGACAGTAAATGCTGACATCTCACATTTTCTTTCAGCTGCCTAAACATAACAGAAAGGTTTGGCTGGCATTCAGAGGTACCTCATCTTCACATGTATGGGTGCAATGCAGTGTGGAAGGGACACAGACTGCAGGAGAGGTTCAGAAAGGACAAGAGGAACACATCTGTGTGGTCCTGCTGCTGAGCCACCTCTCCAGTATCTACCCTGAAGACATATCTCCAAGGATGGAAGCAGATGCTATCTCCAAGCATAGCCTGGAGTCTACAATATCACCAATATTTTTATTTTTTTTTTTGTGATATTGAGACCTACTATGTTAGAAAAAAGCTCCATTGATCCACAGAAGTCACGGGGTCATCCAGCAATTGTGAAAGTCTTTCAGGCTGGTTTCAGAGTTTTGAGGTTCAGGAAATCCATAAGTCTGTCACTTACTAATGCTTCTCCACTAGTTTTTGTCATTTGATACCAGATTCTCATGAAAGAGGGTTTGCTGCACATATGCCCAAGATGGACTTTTACCCTTCCGGATAATAGGGACTGGTGCAATGGCACTGAGACATCAGCCAGGGCTGCCAGAGGAATCTCTAACAGGCAGCAGAAAGGCTGCTGCTTCTACATTGATTTCTCAAAAAAGAGAAACTCGGGCTCGCCTAGTTTCAATAAAATCAAACATAACTTAGGATGGGGGAATATCCATAAATATGACCTTTTTAGAGATCTCTGTCCTGTATTTCTATGTTACAGTGTTTGGTAGCATGGGGAATTACTTTTTATAAGTTTATCTGTTCATTTTTTTTAAGTTCTTGTGCTGTTAAAAAACATAAAATTTCTTTAGTAAAGTCCAATATAGCATCTACTAACAGTCTATTTTTCAGAGAGAACAGCTTCCAGCATCAAAACCCCTTTGTTTCATTAACAGGGAGGAAAAATAACTCTCCATGGAGTATTAACACCTCCAATTCTTTTTCTTGCAAAACTAAAATAAATGCAAGAAAGAATGGCAGACGTCTGCAAAAAATTTGAGCTCTAAACTACTTAGACTTACATTGTACTGAGATTGAAGAATAATACAGAACACTCGGGCTATATAAAGATGAATTTTATCACATAGCAGTTCAATCTACCTTCAAATTTACAGTATTCCCTGAAAAAGAATTAAGATATTTTTTCTTATTTTATGTGTGCGAATGGCAAATGAGAACCATCTCTGTTTCTTGCATTAAGCATCACCACACATGTGATGATGAATAATGAAAAAGACAAGTATCCAAGGTGACTGGCTGCGAGTGTCTGTAAATGAAAACAGAATAAAACAAAGAGTTGAATTATTTCCCTCAACAACAAAAAGAAAAAAAAAAGAAAAAAGAAAATAATTTAACGAGACTTGCTGGCTGTCAAATCCTGTGAAGTCTATTGTAGGTTTGTGAGAGTATTTAGCATATAGAAAGCGTAGAAGTCAGTGACAGAGAGAGCGGGTATGCACGCATAAAAGTGACAGATGACAAAGTTTATTGTGCTCGGTAAATCACTTTTATAATTGATATAGTTTTTTATTAATTTTTAAAGCTGTGTATTTATGCCAAAATGCATTGTCTAGCTGTTAAAATTTGTTTCGTACTTCTGTTGTTATGAAAGGGGAATGGGAAGAGGCAATTCAGTAAAATGCTGTTTCTGCTGCTACCCCAAGCTTCATTTCCCCAGGATGGCAGGGATTGGGACACCTTGCAATAAAAACAGATGTTCTCAAGGTGTTTTTTTATCTTTCCTCTTATATTCCTAATGTTGCTTGATTGCTCTAGAAAAGATACATTTAGTCAAAGGTCACTGAGAAAAGCACAAAAGAATAAAATCTCCACGTTTGTGAAAATCCCTGCTGTGTAAAAGCCTGCTCTGAGACTTACCCATCAGTGAAATGTCATTTTCCAGAGGGATTTAAAGTGATGTTAAGCCTTCAGCTGGCTTTTGGCCCTGCAGAGGGCTTTACTCTCTTGGGAAAATGCTTCTGGCATTAATGTGAGTCAGCTGACATATTTTAGTCTTTCTTTTTTTTCTTTTTTTTTTTTCTTTTTCCTATTATTTTTTGGACAGTGTGTCAAAAAATAGAAATCTTCAGAGACAAAAAAAGTCTAATGTACCTGTACTATTTGCACCAGTTTAACTAATTACACTAGAATTGTGATTTATATATATATATAAATAAAAAACAATTGTCTTTGCTTGTATCATAGCTACATCTTTCTCCTTTCAGTCTTTATGTCACAAAATTATCATATATTCATGACACACCAGATCTGAAATGATCATTATCTGTAGCTCAAAATGGCTCAAAAAGGACAAAGTGTGACCACTCCGCAGGTATGGGCAGTAGCTGAGCAACAGTGTCAGTTGATGGAAGTCTCTGCAGACATGCAATATACTATGCAAAGATGCCTTTTATTGACATAATTACATTTCTTAAACGTATTATGACAATCATTTTAGACCAAAAGTGCTCAGACTGTGTTGATGTGATTACACTGCTTTTTCCCAAGCTAGTAGTAACACAGTTTTCGTTTGCGGTTTGAACCATGGCTTCACAGTCCAAAGCATTCAGCTGTGAAAAAAACTCACTTAAATTATTCTTGACCTCACTTTTTACCTCTCCTTCCATCCCACTTACGCACAGCAGCATACCAGCTTTGCCAGACCAGCTGTCTATGGGTCCGAACAGCAGATTGGATTAAGAGAAAATATATGGCAGCCTTGGTGGCAAAGTGAATTCTGTTTCCATAAATATTACTAACTCCAGCAGCGCTCCTCTACGCTACCAAGTGTAGTATCTCCGATAACAAAATGACCTTTCTAAGTCAGCGTAGCTTTTTAAATCAGGAAGCCTGTCCCCTTCTGTGCTCAGAAGACATAGAGAAAATTTCCAACATCCAGTTATAATGAACAGCAGTAGAATTATCATCCTTGCCACTTGCAGGCAAAATGTTCGGTTTGAGAAAGCATCATGGGTTTATTTTTTTTTTTTTTTTAAATTTGCAATTGAGAATGAGGTTGTTGCCACTCAGTTTCCAGTGCAACCTAAGAATGACACGGCAAATGCGATGTTCTGCGTTTCCTCTTTTGGGGAGACTTACATGGTTTTATCAGCTTTTCCCCATGGAACAGGACATCATTAAACACTTCCTCCTTCAACGTGTGTCCTGACGTCATCCAGCCTAACAGAGACGGCGCCACCTTATGCCCTCTCTGTGATTAGGGTAGCGGGTGTACTGTGTTGTCCACTGGAAATACTAACTCCCGTTGACTCCTGAGGAATCCTTAGACGACCACGTTGCTTAGATAGGTACCCAGGTTAAACTGGATGAACTAAGGAGCTCAATCTGACCTCATCCTCACCATTTTTCCATAAATGTAATTGCATTGAGTTTCATACAGTATCAGAAAGGAATCCAAAGCAGACACCTAAAATTCCTGTTCAAACTGAAAAAATGCTTAGAAGCTGAAAGGGCAAAATAAATTTACATTAAATTCATTTAGATGTAAATTTAATAATCCAATAGATCTCAAAGCACATTGTTAAACAGTCAGCAAAATGTGCTCTTCGTTCTTTGTCTGCACAGTGAAGATGAGGAAAATTTAGTACAGAAAAATTTGGGCCAATCTTCATTGAGTTGCGCTGTCTCATCTTAGGCACCTTAATCTAATTATTATCTTAGATACCAGTGTTCTTGATTTTTCAGCTGTGCTCTGTCCCTGCAGCTGTTGTTTTCTGCTCTGCTGGAGTTGAAGGCAAAGCTTCTTAAAAGTTTTTGGCCAAATGAAAGAGCCAGAGATGGAATTAAAAAGTTTTCTGATGGAATCAAAATAAATTTCTACTGGGAAACTTCCTTTTGTCCTCTCTAGCTTTTGCTGGTGTTTTGTAACCATTTTCCTTACAGATTATCCTCCCAGCTAAAATTCCCAGCAAAGACGCTGCTCGGAGACACCTTTCCCGATGTCCTCTAGTTCATTTCACACAGATATAGACCCGGTGTCCTTATCAGACCATTATGGATGGTCCCTCAGGACTCCTGGTGTGACATCAGGGACTTTATAATTTGCGTGTGAGTTCTCTGCAAACACTCATTAGCTCTATCATAACACTATTTTCCCTTTGATTTGCTCATTTCCTCTAACCCTCGCTTCATCCCATGAAGTGATCTCTCAGGTAGAAGAAACAATTTTCAGAACCTCTTTTCTTCTTGCTTTCATCCATAAATCAGTAATTCCAAGCTGTGAAGATGCCAGTCAGCAGTAACCTCCCTACCCAGCATACTCCAGCTAAAAAGTGAGAAGTTGATTGTCAATGAGTAAAACAAATATAGCCTTTTAAAAATTGATAGATTTAATAAGTAAATGTTGACAGACATAGTTGACTCATAATCTCTCTTTTTATTGTTTCCCCCTCCCCACCGCTCCCCCAGAATCTGTGCTTTCATTTTGAAACCTCGGTACTGATCAAAGACACCTGGACAAACACTGCTTGGGGAAATCAGCCTTGCAGAAACCTGGTAAGAGCAGGAAAATCATTGTAAATATTGAATGCCGTAGGTGACATTTTAGTCACCTCACTAAGCTTAGGGATTCAAAGGTGACCTGGGACCATTTCTTTTGCACTTTAATTAATTTCAGTCCACATGTGTTACCTGAGCCCTATACCTACTTGGTAAAAATACGATCCCAATTCTTCGGAAAGCAACAGCTCGGTGCCCCAGAAGTCTTTTTTTCCATCTCATGAGAAGCCTACAGAGAAGGTACATCCCTGAGCTGAAGACCCTGAAGAAAAAGACTTTTTGATATACTTTTACCAAGACCTGTAAAGACAGAACAAAGGACAACAATTTTAAACTGGAAAAGAGTAGGTTTAGATTGGACATTATGAAGAAATTTTTTACAATGAGGGTGATGAGACACTGGCCCAGGTTGTCCAGGGAAGCTGTGGATGCCCCATCCCTGGAGGTGTTCAAGGGCAGGTTGGATGGGGCTTTGAGTAACCTGGTGTAGTGGAAGGTGTCCCTGCCCAGGGTAGGGGGGTTGGAACTAGATGATCTTTAAGGTCCCTTCCAAGCCAAACAACTCTACAATTCTAGAAAAAGAGTCCTTAGTCTTTACTTAATCCACATAGCTGATTTGCCTCAGAGCTGTGTACCTCAGCAGCACAGTGGTGAAAAAAACCAACAAAGTTTCCATGGAAACCCTGTCTTGAATTCAGCAAAGTTCATCAAGCCTGAAAAGATTCAGAGGAATCACTGCAGGCCTGATGGATTGGTATTTTCCCTGAAACATCTTAATAGAAGCACTGGAGATGATATGTAGAGGTCTTTGCGGTAGATGTAGGCTTCTTTTAAGAGTTCAGCGATGCCTTTTTGCAAAAGAGAAAGATGTAGTGAATCCCTCACATGAATATTCAGTTTTAACTCCACTTGCACCTGCCAAAGCTCCTGCTGCCTTTGCAGCTCATTGAAGACCTGGCCTGTTATCTGGCCTGGATGGTAATGCAGTACCTCTTTTTATACAGCTCTTCCAGCAATATTCTCTTACACTGAAACCTTCTTGTCTATTTTTAAATATCACCACCACCTTGCTGTGATCACTGGAGATGAAAGTTTATCTTGCAAGTTTATTATGCCTTAAGAAAACAAATTACTTCCTGACACTCACCCATCTCTCATTTTCAACATCCTTAAATGATTCTCTCACTGACTTCCTGATGTTCATCTTCTCGGAGTCTACCTGAAGCTGACAGCTGTCAGGAATTCAAAGAGGTGCCATTTTTCCTAGACTGAGAGCTGGAAACTGATATTGTGCCTCATTGTGAGAGAGCATGAACGAGAGGAAATAATTTGCCTGAAAAAACTTCACCAGCTGCAGTCAAACACACACATCTGGAAAGGACCATCAAATGCAGCCTTTTTGCTTACCAGTTCAGAGCAAAGCGTGACATCCAGATGATAAACACAGAGAGATGTGAAGGGAAAAAAAAAAAAAAAAGCAAAGGACATGAAATACTGAGATAGAAACACAGATTAAAAATAAACCTTCAATAAAAGAACTAAATGATGTCAAGATATTTTTTTTTTTTTTTTTCCCCAGGTGATAATTGCATCCCTCCTTGCTGGAAGAGCCAGATCTATTCCAACATTTCTACGTGGCAGGGTGGTAGGTTTGGGGGGAGATGAAAGCAATGTCTTAGCAGGGAGATTTAGCCACTTGTTGAAGGTCATATGCAAAGCTTTAGATGCGAAACACCTAGTCCTCATGCATTGCCCATAAGACCTCACTCTCTCTCTCTCTCTCTCCTTGCAGCTTCTCACACCTTCCTAAGTTAAATTGGTTCATATATACTGAGAACAGTGTAATGCAGTGTGAGAAGGAATGAAAAAAAGTGTCCTGGAAGTTTGAATTGGTAAGGAAATTCCAGTAGATGGGGATGAGACTATGTGAGAAAGGCTTGCTACAAACTGTCTGTTGTTGATTAAAGTAGAAGAAAAGAAGTGTTAATTCAAAATCATATGAAGCCTTCTGGACTTCTCCAATTAGTCAGGACTTGCTGGCAAAACAGAAGAAGAATATTGCCAAGCCCATAAGGCAGCCCAAGTAGAAATTCAAATGTTAATACAGAACTTGACCAATGCTACAATTCACAGAAAAATAAAAAATCCAGCTGGAAATAACCTTGACAAGTCATCTAACCTTCTAGCCTGTTCCATGACCCATTCAGTATCTAAAATGATTCATCCAACGTGATTGAATCACTGTAATAATTTTCTTTCCTGTCTAGCAAATTTATTTTCTCTGAATCTACAAGATGTTAACACTGAGACAAGTATCAAAAATAACTTCCTCTGGGTGGTCAAGGGAGTGGAAACTGGTAAATACTCATTTTTCTATGTTTCCTTTTCACAGTATTTGATCTAGTCCTAGCTAGCACTTAGCTGAACAAAGATGTTTTTATGAGTGCCCATTGCTTTGATTGTGATCAGTCTCCCTGCCGTAGCAATTGCATCACTAACCGTATGACTCTGACTGGTTTGGTCCCTCTTGTTCCCTGAATTTTAGTAAAGATGCTGAAATATCACTGCCAGAAATGCAAATCCTCCTCGTTAAGCTCAAGGTCTCTGAAGATGATTAAGGCTAGTTCAGCACAGGAGAGTGACCTGCTATGTTGACTTTGTTGGGACACTCCCAGGAACCTGTAAATCTGCCCTCCTACCACAGAGCAGGTTTTCATGGTGTCCAGAAGATCCTGGTCTCCCTCTGAAGCAGAAGAAAGGGGTGACAGGTACACCAAAATGAACTGGGACCAGAGGAACTCTGGTGTACCCCAAAGTCTTTGAGCTGCTAGGCTGGAGATACTTTTCCTGACACAACTAATGAGATTAGCCACGTATTTCTGCATCACAAGCAGAACAATTGAGTGGCTCCTTGGTGAGTGAAGGTCTGACCTGGCAAGTCTACAAAATATTTGGATATTGCCATTCAAAGTCTAGCAGCAAAATATCTGTGTATGCACAACACTGCCACAGCTAATAAACTCTTCTCCTCAAGCATACCACCAGATGGAAGTATAAGGTGGAAGCACGAGGCTTGTGCCCATCTGCTTCAGTTTATTCTGTGCCATAATCCCCACATTTCCAGTTCCCTGGCTAATACAGGTGAAGAAAGCTCGGGCCCGTTCCTCCCATAGTATACAGATGGATTGAGCCAGGAAAAACGTTCTCCAGCCTTCACTTGCCGTAGACAGTGTATGCTGGGACAGGTCTGGCTGGGAATCTTGTGATGACATTTAGTTGTTAGAAAATTTCAAATAATTTTGAAGTTTATTTCTGAGACAACTCTCTTCAGTAATATTGCTCTGATTTATGTTGAATGCAACATTCAAGTAAAGTATTTCTGCAAAGTACACACACAGACTTCACCTGCAGCTTCTCAAACCAACAGGGACAGCTCAGTCTCCTGCTCTGGCACAGTTGAACCACAAGGACCTCTGGAAACCTCAGCAGGCACTGGGGTAGCCGTGACCATATGTGTGTCCCCTGTGGCCTCGTCCCGCAGCAAGGGAAGAAATGCTCTGTCCCACCTGCTGGGAGATGACCTGCTGCGGGCTCCTCCTCATCTCCTCCACCCATCACCTCATCCAGGGAGACTTTTGTATATTAAGCTGGCAGCGGCAGTCATATTAGTCTTCCTGTCCTCATTTATCCTGTAGTCCACCTGAAGGCATAACACAGACCAGGGAACATTAGTTATTCGTAATTTGGGCCCTTTGCTGGTGGTTGCTTAAAGTGGTGGCTTTTAGAAGCCACCATTGCTATGTGCTTAACTACTGAATTCTTCCTAATATTAATGTGCATAGACAGTTCTGCTTTGTAGCACTTTTACTTGACTTTCCAGGACAATGTAGCTACTTTCCAGGTATTTCTGAACAGTGACTTTTTATTTCCGAGCATGGATAAGAGTAGGTTATAGATTCTTCCTTTCCTTTGTTTGTTTCCTTTCTGCTAGGGATGAATGAGTTTAATGTAGTCTCTCTTGCTTCTTCTTTACAATGGGGACAGCTGCTGCCTCATGGTAAACAAGTATTCAGATGGCTTGGAGAACAACTCTTCGTGCAGGCAACGCTGTACAGTAATAAAAGATACACAGCAACGTGCAAGACACTCTTTCAGCCCCCACTTCTCCCTGTTAACCAATTCGGAACATATTAAACCATTAAAGAAGAACATTAAGCTTCAGAGTAGATGGGAAGTTTTATCCCTTGTCATTCTCTTCAGCTTACAAAGCAGGAAAACAAGAATGGAAGAATAATAATAAAAAAAAAAAAGCAAAAAAAAAAAAGCCCCAATTTTTCAGGATTCTTTATGTGTAATTCTCAGGGGAAATAGGCAAAGGAATGCTTTGTCTTTTTTAGGTAACTTGTAGCTGAGACTGAGTGATGTGAGGGGCATTAAACTTTACCTGGCAACCCAGTACGTGTGCTAAATATAGAAGAAAGCAGCCAACAAATAAATATAATTATAACATACATATATATTTATGTATATATATTTGTACTTTAAATCCCACAGCTTGAGTTTCATATGCCTTGAATGGCTGGAGATTTTAAATGGTGTTTTGATGGAAATTCTTGTCTCTGAGCTATCAGCAGATGCAGCCAGTCAAATCCTCAAGCAAGCATGAAAGATAAGCTTCATTTGTGAAAGCAAGGACACACAGAAAACATGAAGAGAAAAGGTATTGGGTCCTTGAGTTAAGTAACCGAGGTACTATGCAGCCTCTAGTCTTGCTGTTCCTGGAAGAAAAACCCTTTGTTTCTGAGTTTCACTCATAGAATCATTTTGGTTGGAAGAGACCTTTAAGATCATCAAGTCCAACCATTAACCTAACGCTGCCAAGTTATCACTAAACCATGTCGTTCAGCACTACCGCTACACATCTTTTAAATACCTCCAGGGTTGGCGAAAAACATGAACTCACTTCTACCTCCCTTCAAAGGAAGTATGTTTTGAGGGAATATTCATTCAGAGAGTTGGAAGGAGTCAGTTGTTATATCAAAGCAACCACGGGGAGATGTATGACCTGCAGGTTAGCGCATGGGATCCAGGTAGCTTACAAGAAATCTCTCAATTTATTTTAGCGGTTCCCTCAAAAGGTAAGGATGAATTATCACTGATTCACTGTCAGGATACTGAGAGGTTTATTTATGTTGTGCAGTGCAATCCCTGAGCTAACAAAGACAGAACGTCAGTGAGTCCATCTGCTATAGCAAGCTCAGAGGTGGAAGTGTTGCTCTCAGTTGTACATTAGTTGCCATTCAATCTTGTTAAAGTGCATGTTTATGATGCACCACCTTTGCATATGGACCCAGTATAGGTGAGTCCCCCAGCATAAAAACCCCAGAGAAAGCAGAAGTTACCGTGTCTGAAAATTAAATTTAAATGCTACTCCTGGACCTTATCCAGGAATTCATATTCTTCCAGGGAGCTGCTGAGGTAGTAACATGGAATCACAGAGTCATTGAGGTGGCTGGGTACCTGTGGAGATCATCTAGTCCATGTAGTCCAACCCATTGCTCAGAGCACCGTTAGCCAAAGCAGGTTGCTCAGGGCTGTGTCCAGTTGGGTTTTAATATTTCCAAACATGGAGATTCCACTACGTCTCTGGTCAACCTGTTCCAGTGTTCAACCATCCTCACAGTAAAAAAAGCTTTATTTTTTTGTGGGTGTTTAAATGGAATTTCCTGTTCTTCAGTTCGTGCCCATTGCCTCGTGTGCTGTCACTGTGAACCACTGAGAAAAGCCTGGTTCCATCTTCTTTACTCCTCTCCATCAAGTATTTAGACACATGGATAAAAGCCCCCCCTAGGCCTTCCTTTCTCCAGGCCAAACAGTCCCAGCTCTCTCAGCCTCTCTTCATATGTTGCATTCTCCAGTCCCTTCATCATCTTTATGACCTTTTGCTGGACTTGCTTCAGTACACCCATGTCTCTCTTGTCCTGGCGAGTCTAGCGCTGGACGCAGTACTCCAGATGTGTCTTGCCAGTGCTGAGCAGAGTGGAAGGATCACCTCCCTTGACCTGCTGGCAATGCTTTGCCTGATGCAGCCCAGGAGAGTGGTAGCCCTCTTTGCTGCAAGGGCCATTTTTGGCTCATGTCAGGTTATTGTCCACCAGGAACCTGAGGTCCTTCTCTACAGAGCTGCTTTCCAGCTGGTTGGTCCTCAGTGCATACTGGTGCCTGGGATTGTTCCTCCCTGGGCGTAGAAAATTGCATTTTCCTTGATGAACTTCTTGAAATTCCTGCCAGTCCATTTCTCCAGCTTGTTGAGGTCCTTCTGGATGGCAGTGCAACCATCTGGTGTATGCACCACTCCTATTAATTTTTATTGACTGCAAAGACCTCAGGAACCTCCCCTGACAACCATGACCTTTTAAAGATATTTGACAATGGCCTTGCCATGACATCAGCCAGGTCCCTCAGCACTTTTGGACGTGCCCTACCAGATCCTATGGATTTGGCTGCATCCAGTTTGTTTCAATGATGTTCCCTGATACAATCCTCCACTGAGAGTGTCTTCCTTGCTCCAGACTTCTCCTCTGGTCTCAGGGACGTGGGGTTCCTGAAGGTCAGTCTTATAAGTAAGAGTGAAAGAGGCATTGAGTACCTTGACCTTCTCCATATTCTTTGTCACCAGAGGCCCTGCCCAGTTCAGCAGCAGCATTTTCCCTGGTCTACCTTTTGCTGCAGATGTACCTGCAGAAGCCTTTCTTGCTACTCTTCATATCCCACACCAGATTCAACTCCAACAGTGTGATACAGAATGTAAAATACTCTTCAACTGGGACTGCTCTTTTGAACCCTGTGTAGTGGACAGAGAGAGAGAAAACCAAACGGAGCAAGAGAATAGCATTGCCTCAGGGTCCTGAGAAAGATCAGAGCCCCTTGCATACTGGCTACACCGTAAACATAAGATGAGAATAAAAATATGCTTCAGAGAGTCTGTTATCTAAATAGACAAAGTGGGCAATTGCAGAAAGACAAACAAGGCACATTTGTTTCCCCAGGACCATCTGCTGAGGTTTTTTTGGAAGCAGAGGGTAGAGGGAAACAGTGATATCTAATCACATCTCTGCACTGAAACCCTTCCCTGACCATTAAATGACATCACTTCTGCTTTTCCATTGTGCAGATTCACCAGCCTTTATTGTTCCCCAGGCTCAGAAGAGAGTGCAGAGCAGCGGGAAAAAAAAAGTAGATTTGAAATTACTGTATTGAGTTTGCAAGACAGCCACGTCTATAAGAAGTCTCAGAATTGTCTTTACCTAGAGCATCCACCAGCTTCTTGCAATGCACATGGTAGGAGGCAGAAATGGTGGTCATTTTTGCATAATCAAACACTTCACCAGCGAAGCTTCGGCCCAGAAGGCACTTAAGTTCACCCAAGACATACTGAGGGATGAACTGAAGCTAAAAGATACGAATGAGAAAACCGAAATACTGTTCTTGAGCCCCTTGGCCAGTCCACTGCCTCTATATTTATTATTTCAAGATTATAATAATGGCTATTAAAGGGCTTTGTAAAAAAACATCCAAGTGTATAATTTCTGTTTGTACTTCAAATGCCCATGTAAAAAGCACTCCAGATGCTCAATTTACATTTAAAGTTCAAAAGTCAGGCTAGAAATGCCTATTTCCATGTAAATCTCAGCTATTTCTAAATTCATCAGGGAGAACACTTTATTTTCAGCCTAGCAATTGGTGTTATCATCATCTTTCTTTGATTAACCGCCTCAATGTGTCTCTTCCCAAGGTTTCAGGGTGAAACTGGACTGACAATCACATCTTGCAGGTGTGCAGCTTATCCAGGAGTAGGACATTTTGTAATGTCCTGTATTTGGTATTACGAAACTTAGAATCATAGAATGGGTGGAAGGGACCTTTAGACATCATCTAGACCAACGCCCCAGCAATGCACAGGGACATCTTCAGCTAGATCAGGCTGCTCAGAGCCCTGTCCAGCCTGACCTGGAATGTTTCCAAGGATGGGGCATCAACCACCTCTCTGGGCAACCTGTTCTAGTGTTTCACCACACTCATCAAAAAAACCTTCTTCCTTATAGCTAGTCTGAATTTGGATATGAACATCAGAGGGGCTTCTGTCAAACACTGGTATCGTAATGAAGACTCCAAGAATTTGTTTAAAAAATAAAAAGTTTGTGACTTTTGCAGAGCCCATAAACCAAAAATAAACAACTGTCAATTATTATGATTCTGTTGATTATTTGACACTATTTACCTGTAGAGCTTTTATGCTTTCTAAGAGTAAATCTTCTCTCAGAAAAAAAGGCAAGTATTAGGGGTATCCAAAAGTCTAATTCTCTTTCCATTTCTGATCATCTTCTCAGCACCAACTTCAGAGCTGCCCTCCTTTCAGGCAGCTAAAGTTACAAGAGATGAATCATTTTTGATCCAGTTTTATTGTCAGGTGCTCAGCCTATTTGAATGACTGGGAGATCACTGTAGGATTTAAAAAGTGACCCAGTCTTTCATATTACCTATAAAAATTTTCACTGTTTGTTCACTTTTGTCTTATTTTTCCTTTCTTCTTTTGTGACTAGGACACATCTACTCAAGGCACATTGCTACTCCAGATAAAACATCTTCCATGTCCACTGATGATCTAGTGGGCAGGACTCAGTGTGATAAATGACATTTTGGGGAGCAGGGAAAGCTGGATGCTACCAATCCAGCAAAGCTTTCCTTTTGTCCACAGTGAATGTGGATGGTACCTCATTAGCAGCAAGGTCATGAAAAAAACGCCCGAGTGTTCTCCTCACCTGTGGTCCTCACCCATGCTGACTTCAGTTCAAGTTATGGCTGCCTCTTTAAGAGCTGTGGTGATAACACATCTTTACTGGAACAGAATGTCACAAAAGAACATTTTCTCATGAAATGGCTCAGTGAATGGTTGGAAAACCTTCTTTGTTGCAGGATGCAATTAAGTGAAATGCTCCTTAGCATTTATAAAGGCCCCGAGATGGTGTTTCTCCTTCGATATGATCAAGTAAATGTACCTGCCCAGAATCAGGTACACTTGAGCTGAACTTGAACCTGAATTTATCTCCTTCTGGGTGGGAGTCTACAATAGCAGATGAGTCACTAATCTGGAACTAAGCACATTCTCATATGGCCTGAAAAGCTTTCATGACATTCATCTGACCTTTTTGTTTTCCCCAAGTTCACAGCCTCCTGCAGTAGAGCTCTTTCGCTCTGTATCCAGAAATACAAATGAAAGCTTCTTCCTGAACATATGCCAAAGGCATCCATTGTTTTCTGACCACCACCAGAGAGGTGCCTGGTGTCCTATTGTTTTCCTAACGTCCAGGGAGTGTCGGTCAAGTGACACTAAGTAGGAAGGACACACAGACAGGCACGGAATCGCTATACCATTCCTTTGCGTGCTGCTGGATCTACAAACTTTGAAAGCAGCCACTCTCTTCATAGATTTCAGGGCTTTCTCTGAGTGAACTATCTGATGCCTCTGTACACGCCAACAGCACTGCTTTCAGTTGTCTTCCACTAGAGCAGATGGTGCCTTTAAGAAATTAGCTGGAGCTGGGGAGTCAGCTAACAGTTTTTCTGAATGGACAAACAAGGAAATAATGCCGAGCATGGCCACGTGTCATTTAGAAGTAGTACAGCTATATCTGAGAAGTGTCATCCACGTGGCACTTCCCTGTAGCATGGCAACTACAGAAGTCTCCGAAGTTGGATTAACGTAGCTATATCTCATCAAAGCTTAGGAAAGCCACCATAGATGAAAATAATGGAGGAGGATCAGATCTTCTTACTAACATAACTAAAGTACCCACGTTACTAAGTGTAAGCCTAAAATTAGATTATAAAGAAGATGAGTCCTGTGCGTTCTTTCTATTACATTCCGTGTACGATAATATGAGTATATAGCATCAAAAATATCATCCGGTAGACACAACTAAGAAGTTAGCCACCTGAGCAGTGACATGTCCAAATCAGCCTTTGAAAACAGCTTGGATGCACCACCAAGAATAATAGAAAAGAAATTTGTTATGCATTTCCCTCCAGAAAATCACAATATACTAGACCACAGGTATCATGGTCCTGTTTCTATGGGTTAATGTCCTGGTTTGAGGTCCATCAGTTTAGCCTGTAACCCAGTATTCCCTGAAAATGAAAGTATGGATTCAAACTCTTCAGCTAGAGAAAGTCGAGTACCAAGGTCTCCCGGTTCCTCAGTGAATACCCTAACCACCAATATACTAGGCTTAAAAGGGTGCAAATCCTCCTCTTACTGTGGCTGGGAAGGAAAGTGTTGAGTTCCAGGTTAATGGTACACACCATGTCTAGTGAGCTGGGCCTTCCTAGGAACTTCTAGGAGCCCAGAAGGGTCCTTTACAGGGATGCAGGGCCATGCCCACTTCAGTCTAGCTTAATTAAAGTAAACTCTGATCAGTTAAAACAGTTTTAGGCAAGATGGAGAAACCAAGCTTCTCAGCTGAGCAAAGGTGACAACATACCTGGATATGGCAAGTAGCAGAAAATGAGGGACTAAGTTAATTTTCTAGGAGAAACAGCAAAACAAGACACATATACCTTCACAGTCCCGGATAACTGTTCAGGCTAGACAGGTCATTTTGGATCATCCTCTTAAACCTGTACATATAAATCCTTCGTAAGTTGCCATAAGTGCAACTATAGAGCTCTCCTCACATCTCCACAAAGCCTTCGTGCCTTCATGACAGAGCAAACGATTTTCTCTTTCGGTAAGTTGCCTGCGCATTCAGTCACGCACAGCTCTGTCCTGCAAGGCTTCCAGCTTTCCTCTCCGTCGTGGTTTGGGCTGGGCTGGCCACTAGAATAAATCACGGGTGCTCTCATTTACTTCTCTCCCCTTCACAGAAGGGAAAGCATCTCCCTTCAGGGAGAGGATGAGAGAAAAAAGAGACTCATGAGTTTAAAAAAGAAACTAAACTACTTTAATAAAAATATTAATAAAACAATAAAAAGAAAATAATGAAATATATACAATTTATATAAAACCGTATCAAGCTCCCAGGACGATGATCACATCACCAGCAGGCGCTGGGAAAGTCCCAAATGGGACTGAGTGATGGATGGGAGCTGGATTCCAGATTTGGATTCAGGAATGCATGGGTCAGGATCAAAGGCAGATGAACAGAATCCATCTTGGTTGTGGCCATTGAAGAAAAAGCGCCGACCTTTTGCTCCCTCAGCTTTTATACTGAGCATGAGGCAGATGGGATGGAATATCCTGTTGGTCAGTTTTAGGTCACCTGTCCTGTCGGCTCCTCCCCGCAGGTGGGACCCCTCTACGTTTTTCCACTTCCAACCCTCCAAGTGGG
>VYXH01004328.1:173303-200742 GCA_013397275.1 Burhinus bistriatus | reverse complement strand
AGACCAGGCTGCTCCAAGCCTCATCCCACCTGGCCTTGAACACTTCCAGGGATGGGAATCCGATCTTATCACTCTGGAAGTGGACACTGTTGGAGAAATACACCGTTAATTTCAGAGAGTTCAATTAGTTAGAAGAGGCTTAACTAAAAAATAAAATTACTGAACAGAAAATTGGTTCTGTTTTACCTCAAACTGGGACACTCTTGGGTACAACGAACTTCTGCTGATACTGATCAGAGGCTGATGGGACTCTGCAGCAGCTTGCGGAGCCAACCATGGAGGTTGGAGTGCAGGAGAAAAGCCCCATGGCTCCCCTCTTATTCCCAGGGGTTCAAACTGAGAGACATTAATCTCTGGTCAGCTGCAGGCCTGTGAGCTAGGCTATCTCCAAAATGAGCGCACGTACAGTAAACGGTAACTTGTTTTAAGGGAGAGAGGTGACATCTTTGTGTTCTGTTTTCGTGAAAGAACAACACAACCCACGTGGTCAACCTCCTGCAGCTCAATGTGCCATCTCCTAATAGGATGCAAAACACCTGCCTGGCAAGATCGGGATTATTTGAGCTGAGCTCATGCATTGCATGGCTTTTTCTAATGAATCCCTCTTTAGCATACATTTATGCCAGTTGACAAAGTGAAAGAAGCAATTTCCTTAAATATTGAGCATTCATACGTAAATTGCAGCCTAGTGGAATCTTCTCCTATCCAAACGGAATCCTTTATCTATTTCTGTTATATAAGAAAAGCAAATAATTTCTTATCGGTCGACTTTGAAATACAGGCAAGTGTGCACTTGGAGTGTTATGAAGTGTCAGCTTTTCTACAGCATTTACTTTTCATGCTCTTAATTTCTCATTTCATTATCTCGCCTTATTCTCTTGCCATGTCAGTGTTTTGATTCGATGGCTTCCATGTGACAAGAGCTCTTGCTGTGTGAGCGATACAAATGCGGCTTTAAAAGTGGTACAACTTGCTATTAAGGCAGTTCCCTTCCTCAGGAATTTCTTAAAGCTGCAATGAGACAAGGCATACAAGAGAAACTTTGATATGCGCAGCAGGCTAAGCCCTCCTGCGGTCTGTGCCACGGGTTGCTCTACAAAATCCGTCTCTGTTCCTGGTTTGCCGGGGTTTGATCTGTTACCGCCCTGGCAAAGGAGAAGTGGCACCTCACACTTTTATCTCCGAACATTCCCACTTCAGCCAGCGGGATGTTTCCAAGCTCTTAACCAAAAAATATTGTTGCTTTAATGCCCGAAGACAGGGCTATAATTTTTGCTTGGCTTTTCCTGAAGTCGGTCCCTACGCCAAACAGAGAATGAAAAGTACAGCTGGGCCAGAGTCTGTTTCTGCTGGCGACGACCAAGCTGAGATCCCGATCCTCAGAAGTAATCCAAGGAAGACAATCAAGCTTGGCGGCGGCCATCAGGAGTCTCAAGCTCATGTCTGCTGCTGTCAGGGGCAGCATGGAAAAAAGCAGGCACCAGTAGGTCTCGAAAAGCCGTGACAGGGCACGCAGCCTTCACGCAGCATGGATGAGGCTGGTACCTCTGTGTCAGAAAGGAGAGGAATGAGGCAAAACGGTTGGCCTGATCCCAGGCGTATCATGACAAACAGACCTGGAAGAAGAAAGTCAGCTTTCACGAGGAACTCCACTTGGTACAGGAACAGGAATTAAGGAATGTCTTGCTAGACAAATATTTGCTTTTCTCCTGCTATGTAGCAAAGATGTATCAGCACATCCAGTTGCGATCTCTCTCTCTCTTCTGGCTTGATTCCCTCCCCATGTAGAGTCTCAGGAAGGAAATGCCGCAAACCTTGGCTTGCTTGGGGAATCCCGCTGCACACAAGTGAGAAAGGGCTGTTCACGTGAAGGAAGCAAGATCCTGGAAAGGGATCAGTCTGTAGTGCAAGGGAAGTGCCTGAACAAATGGATTCAGTGGGAGCAGGGCAACACTCATCCGCACTACCATTCTCTTTGTCGTCAGAGGAACACAAGCTTCCATCTCTTCAGATAGTAGCATCTCTTAAGATGAAACTTTTATTAGCATAATGGGAAATTGCACCGCTGGAATGAGCAGAATCTTTTGCGTACATTCCAGCTATATTTATGCTGTGAGCTGACTCACAACTCAGAGCAATTCAACTTGGAGATCGCCTCTCTCATTTACCAGTCTAAAGGAGGAAACGACCAAATTCAGCATGCAGATGAGAAGGCTGGAAGTGTTGTTCCTATTCGGCAGAGCCATTCTCATTGACAAAGGTCTGGAGCAACAACAGGTTGGAGAGGGTACTAAGGCTCAGTGATGGGTTTGAGAAAGATTGCATCTTTTAATCAGTCTAGAACTCTTTCCAAAAATAGTTGTGGTGTTCAGTTGGGCTTTGTGATCTAAGTCAAGGGAGAAGGTTGCCAAATATTTGCTTGCAAGAGAAGATGTCTAGGACTCCACCAGTGAAACCTCTTAATTCTTCCTCAATTTGCCACCTGTCAAATAAAGACTCTCCTGTTTACAGCTCTCATTTGTACGAAAAGTGGAACAGTTAGCAACTCCTGAATGTCCAGCAGTTCTGGTGTTTGCACCTGGCGTATTGCTCTGGGATGACTCCCTGTGTCAGCAGGAGTCCTGGCCTTCAGGAGCAGAAGGAGCAAAGGCTGCGATTAGCCTCATGTGAGAGCACCTGACACACGCAGAAAAGGAACAACGGAGACACAGCTTCCATAGGTCCATCTGGATAACTCCTATCACTGTGTACAAACCGTCTCCTCGACGTATTCCCAAGCTGTCCATTGACTCACCCCTGAAAAAGAGCTCTGATAAAGATTGCACTAAGCAATCCTTGGAATGGATTGTGTACCATCAAGTAAAATTTCTTCAGTTTTTGAAAAATTGTAGTTACACATTTCTGAGCTGAATTATTTCTTTGTTTGCAAACTTGTTCTTGAAGACGCTTTGGCATGGTGAAATTGAGATGCTGTGTGGCATCCACCTTGAAAGGGAATTGTCATCTTTAACAATGGAAAGAAGAAGAGTAAGCTTAAGCCAGATCTTCAGTTTAGTCCTCTGGAAGTCAAACACACGGATTGGAAATATGAGTACCTTGCACTTTTATTTTATTATAATTCATCTGTTTTCATTTTTCCAACACTGACATTGATTTTAATTAAAACAACATGCTTTCTAATTTAAAAAAAAATATTATTAGGTTAATCAACAGTTGTTCTATTTAAGTGGCATTTTGGAAATTAACTTTGTAATTCTTCTGGCTGAGTTCAGATACCAGCTTGGTATCTTTAGTTTTCTAAATCAACATATTTGGGAATGGATAGAGTAGATCTCTAAAGTTAGACAACTTATGGTTCTGGGTTAAATTCTTCAGAATTATTGGCTGAAAAAAATATGTGCACGGCTCAGTTTATGTATGCAGAAGGAAAATGTTCTCCTTCAAAACAAAAGGTTGCAAAACTTCTTGATGGGAAACAGGGATTAAAATCCCTTCTCTGATTCAGGGAATTTATCCTGTATGTTGATCCTCTCTTAACATTGCTCTGATTACAGGGATATAGAGCCATTCCCACAGGGGTGAAAAATTGTTCATTTCTGGTCAATTTGAACTCAAATTGTTTATTTGTTTGTAGGGCAGTCAGTGAACTGAAATATCCCTTTTCTTGTGCAATCCTTGCTCTGCATAAAACAAAACTAGGGCAGAGATGGTTTTGATTTCACAGGAAAAGCCGCATCATAGTGACGCATCGACAAGAATCTGAAGTAACAGGCTAAGAAGCGAATCAGAAAGTGACAGAAAAGACACCCAGGACAGAAATCAAGGGGTAATACATCGGATAAGAACTTTGGCACTCAGCACAGGCAATTAATTGTTTTGAAGAACAACAGCAAAACAAGGTTTGAAAGACACTTTCACTTTTTTTGCAGACATTTTGATCTCGCTGGAAAATGGCTGAAACAATGGCAAAAGAAAAAACAGGAAAAAGAAAAAAAAAAAGAGAGAGAGGTAGCAAACTCTGTACCTCTCAAAAAAATGCTTATCTGGAATATCTGGTGCTCTGTTAGCATCTGGAAACTAATTTCTGAATAATTTCTCCTTATTTGCTTCACTTATGTCATTTCAGCACTTTGTTTCTCATATATAGCCTGACCACTGGGAGCTCATGTTTGCCTGAAGGCTTGCTGGTCATGGATTGGAAATCTCCAGTAATACAGGGTGTTTAATCAGGGATCCTCGTAGCCCTGAGAAATTCTTCTGGTCCACACATTTTTCAGGAGCTCAAGTCTCTTGGAGTTGTTTTCAGAAGCAGACACTTAGGGCACCATGTCCTTAGTGCACACCAGGATGCTGCTTCTTTATGAAATATCAAATACAAACAGGGAATATTTTAAGAAGAGGAGAATTAAAAGCAAATCTGCTAAATGGGTTATATTGCAGTGCTTACATGAATCAATGCACTCAATAAAGAATTTCAAAACACCAATACTATTGTCTTTTGCTGGTAAGGCCTAGAGGTTAGATTGAGTTCAGGAGCATCAGACTTTGGTGCCTGTTATTGGTTTGCTGTTTTATTCTGGCTGTCTTTTCTAGCTGAAAGTCTTTTTTTTCCACTGTAAAACAGAGACATGTTCTGCAATCTGTTGTGAGCTCTGGGGAGGCTGCATTTGCTTGTGGGGCTTCTGTTTTCTTCTCTCCTTGTACTCTCTCCTGCTAGATCTCCAGGGTTCTTCCTGGCGATGAAGATGGGATAGCAATAATAAGGATGACAACAAAGTCACCATAGAAAATTAATGTGAAACCCACAAAAAGAGATAGTGGACTGAAGTGTTAGTTATTTTCATTATAATGTGTAATAAGTCACAGAATGGCTGTTTTCAAATGAAGGTGTGCAGCACTGAGTATCATGGGAATATTGTGATGAGCATATATGCAACACCAAACCAAACTAAACTACAGTGATGAAGACCAGGGATCATTTCCCTGAACTTTAGCCACCTGCAGTTGTGGTTCAACCCCAGCCAGCAACTAAGCACCACACAGCCACTCACTCACTGCCCCCTCAGTGGGATGGGGGAGAGAATCCGGATGGTAAAAGTGAGAAAACTCATGGGTTGAGATAAAGACAGTTTAATAGGTAAAGCGAAAGCTGCGGGCACAAGCAAAGCAAGATAAGGAATTCATTCACTACTTCCCACTGGCTGGCAGGTGTCCAGCCATTTCCAGGAAAGCAGGGCTCCATCACTTCTAATGGTTATTTGGGAAGACAAATGCCATCACTCCAAATTTGCCCCCCCTTTCTCCTTCTTCCCCTAGCTTGTATTGCTGAGCGTGGTGTCATATAGTATGGAATATCCCTTTGGTCAGTTGGGGTCAGCTGTCCCAGCCGTGTCCCCTCCCAACTTCTTGTGCACAACTCCTTGTGCACGCCCAGCCTACTCACCTGTGGGGTGGTGTGAGATGCAGATAAGACCTTGACTCTGGGTAAGCAGTGTTCAGCAACAACAAAAAAATCTCTACGTTATCAACACTGTTTTTATCTCAAGTCTAAAACATAGCCTCATACAAGCTATTGTGAAAAAAATTAACTCTATCCCAGTCAAACCCAATACAGCAGTTTGGAAGTCTATCGTCAAGGTAGGTATCTGGGTACAATTATAAAAAGCAGAGCTCTAACCAATGGTCAGAGCAGATGCAGGATGAGTCACATCAATACTTTAGATGAGGACAAATCACTTTCTAAACTTCAGTGAGTCTATTGCCTTGCTCTGCTCGCACCATACAAGGAGCATGGTGTGGTTTGCTCAGATTGAGTCAGCTCCATTGTGCTACAGCAACATTTAGTGAAATGAATCCCCACCGAGATGCCAACACTATCACAGTCTCAGGAACACTAGATTCGCACCCCACTCTGTGCCAATTTGCAAGGCTCAGCCCTGCTCCTGTTTGAATTATTGAGCATCTCCTCTCATATCTCCTCTTCCAAAAAAATGGTTCCTCCTCTGACAGTCCCTCATCCTCCTCTTTCTCCTCCTTCCTTGACAGAGTGAACCAGAGCAGCGTTGCTGCATACACAGGATTCATAAGAGGCTCTTAAGTTCTGGAAGATGACTGAGCTTCCTGGCTGAGGGAAGAGATTGTACTGGGATATGGTTGTGTGCCTCCTAGTGGGACTAGTGTCCATAATACCATCCTCTTATGGAGCCTCAGTCATTATGTGAAGTCCTCGGGGACAAGCACCAACTGCATAAAGTAGACACAAGCTGTGCAATGAGTGTAGGAGTGGATGCAGAAAGAGAAATAAAGATGCTTCCCTGACCCCACATCCCTGAAATCTCACTGAGTCCCTTCCCCGCCTCATCCTTTGAGTGGCTTAATACTATCAGTGTAGTTGGTGGTTTCATGACGCTGGTTTTTGAAAGACTCAGCTGGAATTGCCCAGACTATGTTGCACAGTTACCCATGTTCCTACCTGTGTAGATGCATGCTCTTTTATTCAAAATACATGTTGAAAGAAGTCATTGATGTGATTTACTTAACAGCGTGACTTGAATTTAGAGGACAATTCTTTCCCTTTTCTTGTCTTTCTTTTCCATTCCCAATGCCTCTGGGAATATTAGGGGCAGAGTCACATCTTTGCTGTTATCTCTGATAGCTAATATTGTTCACACTTTAAAGATTAAAACTGGAATTGTGTTTCAAATAAAAGGCAGCATTGATCCCTAGACACTGCTGCTCTGGCTGTCAGGGCCATGGTACTGTGCTCCTGGTTCTGCGTGAGAAACACAAATAGTTTTCTGGTTTTTCTTTTCCTAAGCTGAAAATTCTTTCCTCTCTGTGATGCTTCAGGCTCTGGACATCCTTCTTTGGTTAGAGAAGTGGCTACTTGGAAATGAAAGCAGTCTTGCCTGCCTGTAAAAATGCCATGATTTCAGCTGGGATAGAGTCAACTTTCTTACTAGTTGCTGGTACAGTGCTGTGTTTTGGATTTGGGATGAAAATCGTGTTGGTAAAACACTGATGATTTTAGTTGTTGCTAAGCTCTCAAGGCCTCTCCTGCTCCTCACACCACCCCACAGGCAAGTAGGCTAGGGGTGCACAAGAAGTTGGGAGGGGACACGGCTGGGACAGCTGACCCCAACTGACCAAAGGGATATTCCATGCCATATGACATCATGCTTAGCATATAATGCTAGGAGAAGAAGAGGAAGGGAGAACATTCAGAGTTACGGCGTTTGTCTTCCCAAGTAACCGTTAGACGTGCTGGAGCCCTGCTGTCCTGGAGAAGGCTGAACATCAGCCTGCCAGTGGGAAATGGTGAATAAATTCATTGTTTTGCTTTGCTTGCGTGCACGGCTTTTGCTCTACCTATTAAACTGTCTTTGTCTCAAACCACGAGTTTTTCCTCACTTCTACTCTTGTGATTCTCTTCTCCATCCCAACCAGGGGCAGTGAGCAAGCCACTGCACAGTTCTAGCTGCCAGCTGGAGTTAAACCATGACAAAACCCCATTGTTTTATGCTCAACAGTAAACATTTCTCCCCCAGGTTTGTCAGTCCTCAAACATATCCTATCAGAAAGGTTTGAAGGAGGCCTCTTTTGAGGGTTTGTTTTGTCGGTTCTTTTTTTTTTTTTAGTTTCTGGGGAAATGAGGGGCCTTGAGCTTGTCAGATTCACCTGAGATTGCTTCTGACAGCAGACAAACATAAGGAAGATAAGAGATTTATCTTTGCCAAAAAAAGCTTTAGGAACATGATAGCAAAATTGGAAACAAACAGAGAAACATAAAAACCAATGAAAGGTGAAGTGAGATAAATAAAAGGAGAAGCGTCTCCTTTTCTAGCTGCCAGTTTGGATTTCTCTGTGGGACACCACTGTGCTGGGATCCAAGGTCATGATCCAATAACACTTCTCCCATCTGAATGTTACTATTCAGAATTGACAACCTCCTTAAACATCTTCCCTCACTGACATGCAAGGCTTTTCTGGCTACGAATAAGTTTCACTGAAGCTTCTTAGCAGATTTTAAGGATTCCCCAGGCTCTCTTGTAATTTAGGAAGCCTTATCCTGCTGCAAAATTTTCTAGCTGCCTCCTGTCTGCCACAAACGTAGATGGAGCACCCCTGGCTTCAGCAAGGATAGCTTCGCTTTGATATGCAGGTAGCACTTTTGGAGGGCTGATTCCTCCTCCCTCAAGGACTTTCCTTTCCAGAAGTCAAGAGAATTTCATCCTCCTCCTCTCACATTATAAATGAACATATCATCGAAGCTTAGTTTGTAGTCACCACCCTGGGACACAAGGAATAAAGAGACGTGGGGTCTAGAAACAGGCTGTTTGGACTAAACACCCCCCTCCCCGTATCACCCTCCTTCACCCTCTCTGTCGGTTCTAGGGTTTATTGAGCAGTACTTGAGCAGGTTTATTTCAGGGCTAGTAAAATCCTTGCGACCTGTGTAACACTCAATGTCACTGGTGCCACAAGGATATCCAAGTCCTTCTCGGTCTGCCAGGGAACCAGCCCGCCCCCCGTGAAGGAGCTTTCACCCACCCTTACATTCATTTATTAAGTTTCCCAGGCAAAAGGACAGTCGATGATGATGAGCACTGTGAGAATGACGAAGTGCTTAAACAGTCCAAACCTGCTTTGTTTGTGAGTCAGACCAGGAAATAATGGTTTCCAACTTCACTAGAAACAAAAGCAGCATCCTGCCAGCCTCCTGGGAAGCATGATGTTAAGGAGAAGGGGTTGAGTTGAGGGAGGAAATAGTTCATGTCTTACTGCCAAAACAGTTAGAGGTAATTTTTCTCTGCTCAGATGCAGCGTATCCCTGGACCATTCAGGGATGGAGGAAACCATTCTCCCAGTCTGCCGCTGCTTTGCAAAACCCACTTGTGGGAATATCTCACAACCTCTTTGTGTCTTTGTCTACATTGCCAACGCACGTGTGCGAAAAGTGAAAACTATTAATGTCTGATATGCTTAAAATGGCAGATTCCTGTCCTGGTCACGTGTCTTCTAAATGCAAATAACAAGAACAACCTTTACTTGCCTGCAGCCTTATTATAATTTATTTGACTTGAACATGTACCAGCCACAAACCTGGCTGTTTGTCAGCCCGTTGGCCTCTCTTTACTGAGGTACAACGCAACGTGGTTGCTCATTTGAGAGCGTGAGCACAGGGGGCTGTAGGAGATGCATTACAATGAGCAACAATATCTATTTACCAGACAAGATTTTAAAGTAGGAGAATAAAAATCTTGTTTTTCTCTGATTCCCGTGGGGCAAAGAAGTTAGGGCAACAGGAACGAGCGTTATCCAACAACTCATTTCTTCCTGTTTTCCCGTCTGCTATAATTACACACCAGAAATAATAATAAAAATACATTGATATGGTCAGCAAGTCAAGTGTTCCTAGTTTTGGAAATAATACAGTGAGTCTTAACAGTTAGTGCTCTGTTAATCTAATGTGGCAACGTAATTTACATCCCATGTGCATCTATAGTATTATTCATATAGTCTTAAATAATATAAATATCTTTTTACTTTTATCTTTGAGAAACTCCACCAGGAAACTTCCCAGTTATTTGATGCTGGCAGGAGAACAGTGAGACCAAGAATCATGTTTTTCTCATGTCAGGGTCTGAAGCTGCGCAAGCCCTTGTGAGTGCAAAACATGACCCCTATTCCCCAGCCATACAGATAGCTCTACCTGATGAAGTGTAATTAAAACTCTTCATCTTGAATATCCAACCTGCTGTAGCCCAGAACTATTAGTGCAAAGAAAATCCTGCTCAGCCTTTGGTAGGAAGATGTCCACAACAGATAGCATATTTGGGAATTTCACTGCTAGCGTTGGTCAAATCTCCAAAAACTACCACTTTGTTCAGATTTAGGTTGTTTTTTCAGGGATGAAAAAGCTCTTTCAAAATGCTCACTGAAGGCAAAAAGAATAGAATAGTCCCCAGGATTTTTCAGAAATGCTGAAACAACTGAAATATTTCACTAACCTCATTCCTGAAAATGGCAAAACCCACTTTGATTAAATTTTCTAAAAATAAAAACAAATAAGGTACGATCTGCTGAGGCAGATACCAGGGGAAAAAATGTTAACCTAAGAAAGAGTGAAAGGTTGTTGTAGATAATCGAATATCAGTGTTTAGAATGGAAAATCTCTGCCAGCCTTCCCCTCTGATACCAATTCCCTGCTGTCACGCTCGTACTTGGTGCAGGTCAAGTAACGGAAACAAAGAGGAAGGTCTTGGTGGGTAGTGATTCCACTCTAACTGTCCTCACTCACCAGCAGCTACTTGCTCAGTCCAAAAAGCGATGCTATGAAGTCCTGGAGAAAACAGGAGAGAAATTAAAATGGACTTGGAGACTCAGTCACAGTGGCATGTATTCTGTATATCACAGAATTATCACAGATTATTATTATCTTAGCGTTGTTATTATTATTGCAGTATTGTTATTCTCATAATATTGAATGAGATTAAAGGCTGTCATCTTTCTGGGTCTTTATCTTCATATCTAAAATTCCAGGAGGGAGATCAGCAAATTCAGTACATGATAAAAGGGAACATGATGCTTAAGATTTCACCATGCAGGAGCTAGAAGGGTATTTTTACCTAGGGGGAAGAGCATACAGGCAGAAATGGTCTTAGTCTACACTGGTCCTGAGCTACTAACATTAGATACCTGTCATGCTATACCAAAGCTTCTTACCTTACAAAATTATTGATCCTCAGCAAGAATGAGGTACCAGGAGTCCAGACTGCTGGCTTGGCATCACTTGAGGTGGAGAAAGGACGAGTCTGTCTTCACTGGGGAAGTGATCGTGCCCCTGTACTCAGCGCTGGTGAGGCCGCAGCTTGAGTACTGCGTTCAGTTTTGGGCACCACAGTCTAGGAGGGACATGGAGGTGGTGGAGTGTGTCCAGAGAAGGGCAACAAAGCTGGTGAGGGGTCTGGAGAACATGTCTTATGAGGAGTGGCTGAAGGAATTGGGATTGTTTAGTCTGGAGAAGAGAAGGTTGAGGGGAGGCCTTATTGCTCTCTACAACTCCCTGAAAGGAGGGTGTAGTGAGATGGGAGCTGATCTCTTCTCCCAAGTAACTAGCAATAGGACAAGAGGAAACGGGTTCAAGTTGCGCCAGGGGAGGTTTAGGCTGGACATTAGGAAAAAATTTTTCCCTGAAAGAGTTATCAAGCATTGGAACAGGCTGCCCAGGGAGGTGGTTTAAACACCTAGGTCATCCCTAGAGGTGTTTAAAAGCCGTGTAGATGTGGTGCTTGGAGACATGGTTTAGTGGCAGACCTGGTAGAGTAGGGTCAATGGTTGGACTGGATGATCTTAAAGGTCTTTTCCAACCCAAACGATTCTATGATTCTATGATTCACTACCTCATGTAAATATAATCAGAGGTTTCAGAAGAGCTTGTCAAAGACTGTGGAATGATCTCCACCAAGACGTAAGGATCCTCACGTCTTACTGACTTCTCCAAGTACAGACTTCCTTCTACACAAATACAGAAGAAAATCAGTCTAGCCCAAAAGGAAATTCTGTGCTGCCCTTACAATTCTTCTTGGAAAAGGACACTAGAAAGAAGGAAACTAACACCACAGATGTTATACATACGTAACCATATTGCTTAATACACTGCTAGGAGTTGCTCCGATGTTGTGACACTGTGAACATTAAAAGAGTAGAATGGATTTCCAAGGGTATAATTTCACGAGTCAAGCCCTTTACTAACTTTATCCTTCTCCTGGAAATTTTCTTGCTGCAAACATCGTAATCAGAGTTACACTGGCATTTCCGTTTCAGTCATTCCTGGTTGCTGAGGAGTTTTCTGATGGCTGTTGACATAATTTAGTGTAACTCTAAATTACAATCTAAGCTGTTCTCACTTTCAATTGGCCTGTAACCTGTACAGGAGTGAGATTATGGAGAATCAGCTTCTCTTAGCCCTGAACTTCCTGTGACTCCCCCCACCCCCTGGAAATGTAACATAGTGCCCAGTAGTTCTATCAGCGTCTGAGTCAAAGTCACTATTTCAAGTTCATTTATTCCTCATGGCACAAAGACAAAGCTGAGGGATGGAGCACATTTTTTTCCCCTGGTTTGTTTTATCTCTTGTTTGATGCCAAGTTCCCCAATGCAAATAAACTGTGATTTCAAGGGAAAAGTCAGAGAAGAAGTGTTGCTGAGTTGATGGGTATTTACTTTGACTTTGTGACTGGAGGCAGAATGCAAAGCAGGGAATGTCTGAAGAACCTAGAAATGAATACACAGTTGTCATTTCTCCAGTCACTGGCCCAGGTGATCTCATTAACAGAAGCGTACTTTTACCAGTGGAAATTGTTGCCATAATGTCTTGATCAAAGTAAATGCATCGCTGGGTGTATACACACACAATCAGAGCCAAATATTCCAAACAGCTTGGATATGTTACAGCAGAGCTGAAAGAATTTTACCTTTCTCTGCATTATTAATATCGTTTCATCAGCTAATGCATTTTTCCTTCTGTGCTCAAAGAGAGATGTCTCAGCAGGCAGCATAGACTTGCTGGAGCCCCTTAGGATATTTAAAGGCACACAGTCAGTAGGGGAGCTTCTTAAAGACACAGATGACTTGTAGTTTTCTATCCCTCAATGAGCAATACATCTAACTAGCCACTACCGCCTACAGCAAAGGAGTCTATGTAGAAGCAACGCACTCTGGGCTTCACCTGTACGCAATAAAGAGCAAGTCAGATGCGCTCGTAACCATCGCTGAGAGAACACCTACATTTGGCTGGGAGAAGTGCTATGACCCACAAAACCAGCTCAGTCCTCGTATCCTCTTCCACAAAACTGAAGTCATACCTGCTGCAAGATAAAGATGATTTAACCTAGATGAAGTTAAGAGGACTTAACTAAGATGAAGGTAATTATACAAGGGTACAGGCCAACACAGTCCTTTGCTTCCCCTAGGTTCCACCTGCAGCACTAATCAATTATGCTTTGACAGAAACACCAATTTCTTTAAGGTTTGTTTGTCTTTCTTTCAGATAGTTATGTTTTAATGAAATACGGATATGGGAAAGGTTTATCTGTTTTGTACATTTCTTTTCTGGAGGATAAGCCTAGATATACACCCAGATTAGTCAGGGGTTTAGCTGTCTGAGCACTGGCTGAGATGAAAGGCTCTCCTGCCCTATCTTTACATCTTGAGATGAGACAGGAACTGCCATTTTCTTGAAAACTGTCCTTTCCCTCCAAGATTTCAAATGGTGTTCCTTTACTTTTAATAAGGAACAAAACCAAACCTTGATGCCTCCGCATTTGGATAGAATAGAATTCTGCATTTCTGGGCAGCGGCTGGGCTTGCAGAGAATGGGAGACTTCATGTCGCTTCTGTGAAATGCCCTTGCACAGCCATTTTCACAACCAGCCTTGACCGTGCTAGAAGTCCTGCTCTTCTCCAAGTGGGGTCAGAGCTTAACCTCTCCTTTCTGCACCTTGAGAAATGGCTGGCTGTAACAGAGGAGTAACTTGCAGTGTCCTGAATTCTTAATCAAAGGATCTCAGGAAGGATTGGCTACTAATAGGAGAAAAGTTCCTGCCTGGATGCCTCCCTTACTCTTCGTGGTTACAGCTACGTCTTTTGATGGAACAGTGGCTGAAGAGCAGACAAAAGCCTGTCATGCTCCCGTCTTTCTGTGGCAGCATGGATTTAATGCAGTTATACTACTACTGAGTCCAGGCTTTCCGTGTTTCCCATTATTTTTACATGACGAGAACCTTCTAGGAAGGTATGCAAGGCAATTTTTTTCAAGAACCAGCATATGGCATTGGTGCAAGAGGTGCTGGGACATCCCCTCCTTCCATGTCCACAAAATCCATACTTATATGTGGGCTTATGTCCAGTGATCTCCAACACGAACTTGAGCGCTGGGCTGTACCGAAAAGACAGTCACTTCTGCACTGCTTGCAGCTCAAGCTTGTGAGAGCTTTTTCTTCTGACATCCACGGGTCTTGTTTGCATCCCTCCACTATGAAGTCCCTCTCAGTCTCACAGTGGTTGGTCCCTGACTCCAGGAAATCTCTCCCTCCCTCTACAAGTCAATTTCTGGGATTTTTGTGCTCACAAAAACATCTGAAGTCAAGATGTCGGTGCTCTCATTACTACTCCAGACAGGAAACTACCTCTTGTGATGCTGCCTATGATAAAATGCTATTTCTCTCATTCAGTACTTTGTATTTAGTTCACCATTCAGCCTTTTTTATGCCTCTATTTACTTCTGTGGCCAACATTTAATGAAACCTGGCACAGAGACAGATGGATTTTTTTTTTTTTTTCTGTCTGCATCACTTACTATTCAGCACCTGAAAGCAAAATCTTGAATGCAAGAGCATGGGGCAGGGAGGAAAAATAGAGCTCATTTGAGTTTATTTCTCACCTCTTAGAAATCTCTTCACTGTTTCCTTGTTTCCAGTACTCTGATCCCCAAAGGCTCTCTATTTGTCATCACTCAAATGTTAATTTTATTAGACCATGCTGCACATGGAATTACTCTCATATAATCCATTTGCTACTTGTTTACCTCCTGTATGATTAGTCTTTCCCTCCAGATTTTTATATAACACTCAACAAGGAAATATCAGGGTATTCTAGGTGTTAGGGATAATAATCCTCAAACTCCCCAAGAGACTAGCATATCGTGACAATTTCATTATACAAACAGAGAAATGAGACCTGCAGGTTTCATTGCCCTTCTGCTAGTGACTTTGATTCCAGATAGATCAAGAGGCTTGTGATGGGTTTGCTGCGGATGTGACCAAGATGGGAATTGAACCAACATTTCCTAGGGCTAAGTCCTGTGCTAGTCCACAAGAACATTCTTTTTTCATCTTAGTGATTTAACGCGAAGCAAAATGTGACATGTTGGCTCTGTGGCAGACAAAAGAAAACAATCCCAGTCACATGTATTAGAGTGTTGGTACAACATCAGTGAATCTTGGACTTGATGGACTTTGAACCTAAACTCAAGTGGTTTTGGGTGCTTATGAGAAAGTTATTAGGAAACAGTGCTTGAAATTCTACAGACAAAACAGAGAAAAAAACTTGCAGGAATAATAGCCCTTTGGTAGGGATGTGGACATCTAGAAGAGTGCCCTCTCTTTCCCTAATGAATATGATGATAAAAGTGTGTTTCTAGAATGATCTTGCTTTTTTTTTTCTTTTTTTTTAAGGAAAAGGGAAAAGTAATTGGAATGTTTTAACTCTTCCCTACTGTGTCTGACACCAATGTACTACAAAGCTCTCCACTCCTCAGTTCTATAGAGACTAAAATCAGAAGGAAACCTTAATCATTTACATGAGGATATATTTTTATATGCTACCAAAGCAAGCAGCCAAGAGGCTGCCCTGACTAACATGAGGGCAAAAAGTTGCTTCTCAGCATGAGGTATTAGCAAGATGTTTCGGCACCTAAAGAGAAAAGACGGTCCCTCATAGAGCTTTGGGCTGCCTCTCGCCCCTCCTTCTACCTCTTACTCTTTCCCTGAATTCTTCATCATGGGGTGGTCTCCTCCCAAATGAGTCCCTCCCTTTGGCTCAGTCAACCCACAACACTTCTGAAGATGAGACAGGTGCAGGGGAGGAAAATATCTGAGGATGGAGCCCGCCGTGCTCTACTGCTGACACAAGACGCGCTACTGTCTTTAGAAGATCTACATCATGGAGAGGGGACCATGAGCAGAAATCAAGCCAGCAAGTAGGACATTAGAACTCCCACTTCTGGTCTGAATAGACACAGTCTGCTGCAGTACTGACATCATTTCTCTCAGTGCAAAACACAAAGGCACAACCTAAGGAGGCAAGTAGGCTGCTTCCATCTTATCCTGCTGAATTGGCCAACAGCCAACCCTTCAAGAGGCCTGACATCATCTGACCACATGTGGAAATACATCGGTCCCCACTTCTTAACTTGTGCTGTAGTAAAGAACATAAGAATTTAGGTGCCTTCCAACCTAGACCATTCTATGATTCTGTAATTTGTGAACATAAAACATATCCTACTGGGTTGGGTCTGGCTAGACCAATAATCTGCATCAAGAGGAGATGCTCTTTAAGGAGGACACACAAACCTGGTCACCGTCTGCAGGCCTTTCCTCTTGTAGTCTCACAGCTTCCATAGTTTTTGCATTAGGGATGGTAAAGAATATAACCTCTGCCTATTCACTGTATTTCCTTACATGATTTTGGCCATGATATTTTTACGTTTTCAGTCTTCACAATTCCTGTGGCAGCAAAACTCCAAAATTTCGTTGTTACACTGTTTAAATATATATATATTTACTTTCATTCTTTTCTGTTTTAAATCAACCTCCTATAATTTCAGGGAATTTTCCCTAGTCAGTGGATTAAATTGATCTCATCCACCACCACTATTTCAATAACCTTGAACATATCCCCCTCAGCCTTCTGCTCTCCAAACTGAAGCAACCCCAACTTTATATTCCCTCTCCATAAGGCAGCTTCTTCTTTCCATCAGCAGTGAGAATTATCCTTCCCTGCATCTTTTTTCAGCTCTGTTTTATTTTTTTTATTTATTTTTCCCCCTGACTTGAGCTGGTTCGCGTTTCTGCGTGACAAAAGCATGGTTTCCACAAAAATGTTCCAACTTGATTTGACAATACCAAAAGAACACGCAGCTTCCCTTGCTTGTTTGTTGCAGTGACTAATAGCCTCCACTGTTAAAAACATAGCAGTTATTGGTGTTTGCCTGGTTCTCGCTGTCTGCTGCTGCTTCTTGCAGGTTGTTTCCCTGTTAGGTTAAAGAGCTTTTTACTACCCAGTATTTTCTCTTTGCAAAAGCATTTTATACACTGCGATCAAAACATTTTGTAGTCTTTATTTTTTTATTTTTTTTTTTTTTACCACTTTTTCTTTTAGAAAGTGAAAAGATTGAGTTCTTTAAGTCAGTCACCGGTCAGTGTTACATCCAGACTGCAAATCCTGTCTATGGGTCACTTCCAGAGCTGGTGTCGTCCTCATTGCCACAAACAGCTATGGATTGGGAAATAACATCAGCTTCTAGTCACAGAACTCTTGTTTGTGCACCCAAGATCTCATTAGCACTGTTTTCCCATTAGAGCTGCAGCCACGGGAATGCTAAATGAGTGGCTCATCTACTGTGCCGTGTAGGTGCTTTCCAGTGCTTTTCCCTACCTCACGAGGTTGTGCTCTTTGTCCCTAGATGCATAACCGTGCCTTTAGCAACCATAAATGTTAGTCTTCTGAAAGGGACACATACAAGAAGCTCCATGCAACTTGGGAATTTTAGTCTAAACAACCTAGTATCTTCCTAATCAGCTGTGTCTAAGAGGAGAGTAATTAAATTATAACGTTGGGAAGGTACTCCCTTGGGAGGCTGAAGAGAGGGCGGAAGTTGGTTTTCTACTTCATGGGTAAGCACTCTGAAAGCAGACGTTTAAGAGAGCTTTCCAGACAAACCTGGTTCTTTTTCATAGTTTATTCAGTGACTCCCAAGAACAGGGTAAGCCCCCCACAAGATGAAAGTGCAAACCGCTTGTTCTTCAGATCCCACTTGTCATGAGTATGAGCAGATGGATGAGGCACACAGTAGAGTCAATACTGCAATGTTTTAGCGCGTGCCCGTACATTAAAATTTCAAGTGCTTATGTAGCTTTAGACACTGTCGCATGATGACAGGAAACTCTGCAATGGCACTGTAGTTTAGTGACAGTATTTAATGCCCAAATTTTGGATTGAAATTCTAGAAATTCTACATGTCTTCTTTTTTTTTTTTTTTTTTTTTTTTGATCCAGATTTTTCACCTCTTTGCCTTTCTTTTAACTTGAGCCTTGAAAGCATACGCCCTGAATTGCTGGGAAGATACATCCCTTCTTGTGCCTTTCTCTATGTTATACAGAGACAAGATTGATGGTAAATTGCCAGTGCTGCTGAGCAGAGACGAAGCTTTAGTCTTCATTTGTGTGCACGCTTTTGTACAGGCCCACGCACTACTGGCATCACAGAAGATGAAAGTGTTCTTAATCGGAGCAGAAAACATGGAGAAAAATATCACACAGTGTAGCCAAGAAGAAAGAAAAATTCTCAGTGGCACTCATTTTAGGAGACATTTGTTCTGGCCTCCTTTGTAGTTTGTTTCATTTTGACTCTTTGTTGTTGTTGCTGTTGTTCAATTTTCTGCAAGAAAGAAACTAAATTAATGGAAATTGATTGGTGTATCTACAGTTATGTACAGGGAGGTCTGGTTACAGTGGGCACATATATCACAAAACAAACTTTCCTACTGTGGTTTTTACTGAAATCATTTATTAAAGTCCACTTCTGCTTTACTTTGATCTGATTTATTGGCCCACCTCCCCCAGGCCAACTCTTCAGCCCATTCTTCAGCTTTTCCTTTCACTGGAAAAAGTAAAAAGTGTCAGGTCAAGACAGAATGGATGTAATATGTAGTAAATAGTATATAATCAGGCATTGTCTATTCCACCCCACAGCATCAAGAGATTTTATAATCACTGATTTCCGCCTCACAGTAACCTTGAGGGTAGGGAACGCTATTGTCCTTGGAGAAATACCACCCTGAGGACATGCACAAAGGGATATACCACCGTTGGTGTAAACTAACATAGTAGTGAGACTACACTAGCCTTCATCTGGTGAGGTTTTGCTGTAGAATTGAATTCACGAGGCCAAACCAAGGCAACCGAAAATTATTTCCTTGTAAGATGGTCTCATAGAAAGAAGCCCACCATCCTTATTATGAGTGGTGGGTTAATGCCTATATCTGAAATATCTGCCAATTCATAGCAGCCAGATCCATACTCATGGTGTTGTCTTGTTGCTCAGCTTTGTCAATCTCTTTACACAGCCTCATCCTAGGCAGAGGGGCACGCTATCTTCTCATGTGCATCCTATAAATGTAGATGTGGTCTTAACAGGGCAGGGTAACTTCTCAATTAACTACTTACCAGTTTTTCAGTAGATTGCCTAAGTCCCATCAAACACATGGTGTCTTTGTCAGTTCTGCACAAAAGTTTCTCTAAGGAATTGTAGGCAAAATGTCCTTTCCTAACAAGCGCTGGTTAAATCTGAGGTAACAGTAAAGCTGGTCTGAGCTATCCATGGGGAGCACGAGTGGAGTAGAAGAAAGCAGACGACAGAAGAGAGGTGGGTAGGTGGTTTTCAGGGTATCTCCTCCCTTCCATTCTAATGACACAGCTGATTTATTGCATGACCTGACTTTCCCAGATGTGAACATGTCAAGCTCTGCCTAACCAGTGTCCTCCTAACCACGTTGACCAAAGGAACTCTGTAGTGCTGCTCTGAAAAACTCGTAGGGAGTATCTTGTGCTAGCAAGGCCGAGCAAGAAAGTCAGTTAATTCCCTAACCCAGGGCTGCATCAATGGCAGGTGTCTGAGAGCTAAGCCTACCATTTCCTTACCCTGCACCTCTCTGCTCTGCTGCCTCTGGAAATGGGTTCCCAAAAATTACAGTCAAACATGTCATAAATGTGGCATGAGGACTAGTAAATTGATCTTTGTACATCACCATAGGCATGAGAAGCACCCAATAAGCAGCGACTGGTGTTAAAGTATTCCTGCGCTTGGCACAGATTTAACCTAAAGCTCAGGTCCATTGTGATATTCTCTCCAGTTTTCACAAGGATTTGAGGCAATCCTTTCCCTGACAAACAATTAGAGAAGCCACATGAGTGAACCCATGCACAGCCTGTTCCCCGCCAAGGCATTAAGTCAATTGCTAGTGTCGCAAATCTTAGAAATGGCAGGCTTCCTAATCCCATAGTTTAATTCTTGGCATTTTTTGATAGGTTTCTAAGCGGGAGGCAAATAAGCTTGATCAGTCTTTCAAGCTGACTGTGCCAGCATCCAACATACAGTCTTTATTTCAACATCCAAAGTCTCAGGTAGCATCACAGGCATGAAAAGCCTGAAGGGCTTGAAAAGGAAGTGAGTACATTATAAATATTTATTTTTTTCACCACTTTAATGCTCGCAAAAATTTCTTCCCATAGATTTAAAACAAGGTAAACAGACCTAGTGCTTTCCAGCGAGGGGTCTCAGAGGACCAATGTACAAAACAGTTATCACAGCTGCAGGAGCTTCGTCTGGCCCAATTTTCTTGTTGCTGATGCTGTAAGAGCAGCATAAGGTAGAAGACTGGATTTGATAAGAGAGGCAGACCTTAGTTGTCTCTCCTGCACCATAGGGGTTTCCAGCCCAGACTATCACTATCCAAACCCTCCATTTGTTATTGTAGTTGGCTGCAGTAGTGAAAGGGAAAGAAATGGGAATCAATAGTGATCTTCAGCACAATATTGGAACACATTCAGTCATAACTGCTCCATGAGCTCAGCCTAAACCACGAATTAATTGTATTGAAATATATTTCATACTTTTGTTTGCTTTGTGGTGTCATGAAGACAGTAGGACACTGTCCCAATCACCCCTTGCTAACGGAGTGGTGCACTTGACTGTTCCTCCACAAATTTTGGTCAAAAAAAAGCTAGATTATTCTAAAGCGTGTGGTTAACAGATCTTTCCTAACACGGCTCACATTGACAGAAAATGATTGGAAATCACACTCAAACAGCGCGTCTGACAGAAAAGAGGAGATGGCAAACTCTGGGAAGGGGCAGCTGAAGACGTTAGCTTCTTCAGCTGGTGCAGCTGGAGCCAGAGAACAATGTTCTCCATCCCTGGAAGTGTTCAAGACCAGGTTGGATGGGGCTTTGAGCAACCAGGGCTAGTGGAAGATGTCCTTGCCCATGGCAGGGGGGTTGGAACTAGATGATCTCTAAGGCCCCTTCTAACTCTAACCATTCTGTGATTCTATGATTCCATGTCCCTATGGTCTAAGTAAAAGACCACAACACCAATACTGCTACATTGTTCAAGAGCAAGCAATATTGGGGGGAAAAAACGAAACAAAACCTTGGATATTTAATGAAACTAGAAGCTTCATTGGAAGAGATTCACAAAGAAATGTCTGTCCTGTGGTTACATTTTTCTCATGTCCCATAAAATGAGCGTATGAGTTCAGAGCATCTCTTGTGTTGATTCTGTGCTGGTTTATGCATATTGAATTCACTTTGCAGTTTTCTTTGGGAAGCACTAGCAGGGTTCCTCTTTTTTATACTTAGCCATCTGTATTCATAAAGTTAGCAAGCAAGTAATGTGAGAATTATGACACTTTATGCTAAATACATGATACTTGATGATTCTGCACATGGCACGTGGTGCTTCATGGGTCTGCATAGGGAAACTCAAAGAAGAAGAAAGGCCAAGGAGGAAAGATGAGGCATCTGCCACAGGATAAGTAAAAGAGTAAAAGTGAAAAATCTTTTCTAAAGATCAGGGAATTTAAAAAAAAAAAAAAAAAAAAAAAAAAAAAAAAAAGAACGGGGGTGGGGGGTGGGGGGGAGAGGTAACTATTTTATTTCAATTTCATTTAAACTCCGAGCTTGGCCACATACACATAGCAGTGAAAAGAGTCGAGTAGATAAAAGAGTTCACATGCTTTATCAGTAACAGGGCATGCAGGGTAAAGTCTTGGCCCCAAAGAGATCAAGGACACCTTTAATGCAGTCAGGAGTTCCTCAAGGATGATGTATTATGATTGTAGAAACAGATCAGAGGTGAGACTAAACCTGAAAATACACCAATCAAAGACTGAACATAAATAAGGAAGAAGAAGGGGACAAGGAAGTAGCTTCAGCTATGGCTTCACTTTGGAATACACCAATGTGAAAAAAAAAAAAAGTATTAAAAAGAGAAGAAATAGACTCCTTAACATCAAGAAACATCTTAGTTTTCACTGTGTAAAGCTATTAGTGTGAGAAATTACCTGGGATCGCCAATTATTAGTGTCAAAGAACTGTCGTGATACATTCCAGTGATATTGGTACAGCTCTCCCATTTTGACCATTTCCAGAGATGCTACCAGAGCAAAAAATAAATATGGCTATTAAATAGTACATTCATTTATATTCACTATTGCTGCGTCATTTACCAAGATCTAAAAACACAGAAAACCAAGAGCAAATTTATAACAGGGATTATAACTCTTTCACTAGAAGTGTGTAAAGATGAATAAAGGAAGTTAGTTAGGGATGGATTTATTGACCATATTAAAGATGACCCCAGACTTCAATTCTTCACATTTATTTTCAGAAGGAAATGTTCTCCTGTCAGTGGGAGCAGCAGATTTGTGGTTGAAAGGTGTAGTCTGGCGAGCAGGGACGGGTTTCACACACATTATCAGGATGACCAGAAGAAAAAGGATTCCCAAAAGGGTGAACCTCAAGCTGCTGTCTGCATTTCCAAGCCATATTTCTTGGAGAAGACAGGTCTGTGCAGTCTGGGGCTTGCATGTTCAACAGGTGTTCTGGCAAAAAAGGGGAGAGAGAAGTGGGTCCATACAGTGTCCCTGTCATTCCTCCGGTTTTGGGGTAGTTCTATATTGAACTAAACTCCCTGGCAGGTGAATTGCTGTAATCTCAAAAGACATTCCAAAAAGCCATTGCATGGGCAGAATTAGGTGTGCAAGGCAGGAGAGACTGAGAAGCAGTAAAGACACAAGAAGAAGTAAAGACCTTGCTACCTATGGTCTGGTGACTGTCAAAGGTCTTCAAATACCACCTTCTACTGTGTTCAACTCCTTTCCCTCGTTCTCTGGTGCTATTTGAGGTCTTTTTGGTACCTTACCTACTGGTCTGCCTCCTTCACAAAGTTTCTACATATTGAAGGTACACCTTCATCCAAAATTTCCTTCCTCCTTGAATACAAGAATATACATTATTTCCTCAAGAACGTGAAAGGAGGAATAAAGCTGCTTCACCCTTTTTGATGTGAGGCAGTTTCCACATATAGGAAAACTGCAGCTAAAGGAAGGAGATTTCATCAAATTATAGGAACCAGAGGTGAAAAGGTTCCTTTGCTCATCTTTGAACAGGGCAGAAGCACCCATGCTCACCTGTGGAGACCACAGCTCTTCCTTCCTTCTTTATTTAAGTAAAACCACGTGAAAGCCATTGAACGAACACTGCAGAAGCAGTAAAATCTCTTGAAAAGCCACTTAAAATACCAGATCCGCTAAACTTGCCAAAAATAAATCACTATTTACCCAATTGTGTTCCCAGCAACAGATAAGACCCTATGCTCTGTCCCATTTTATGGGCCTGCGTCAACAGATTCCAAAAATAAACAAGTCGGCAAAAGGCAGTTTATTCAAGGTGTTGAAAATATCAGACAGTTGGGACATCAGAAAGCAAACTATTTCCTCCAGAGTCTCCTGAAAGACTCTCAGGAAATGGGATCCTGCTGGAGTTGGTCTGGGGCAGAGACTCTGCCTTACTCAACGTCTAAGTAATTGTACATCACAGAATCATAGAATCACCTAGGTTGGAAGAGACCTTTAAGATCATGGAGTCCAACCACCAATGAGGGATCATTCAAGGCTTTCTCAGTCAAAGAAAAATCTGACTTCAGTGTCAGACCAGGCCCCTCTGTTTTAGAAACCTAAGTCGAGATTTAACTGCAAGTTCCTAGAAGGAAAGTTCGTATCTTATTTCCCTACCCTGTCCCATCTTCCTTGTGTTATCAGAAAGCAAAAGGAGCGGGAAAAAAAGAAAAAAAAATATATGCAGACCTTAGGGATTAATTTTGCCAATGGCCTTGCTAATGAGACTTAGTCAATAGGTCGGATTTTTAGACAGTTTACTTAAAAGGCATCAGGGAGGCAGCAAGTAGTTCCTCTTAGAAAGTGAACATCTTGAGCATATTAGGGAATTCCTTGTAGTTAGGAAAAGATTCATGCAGCTTTACCAGCTACCCCAACTCAGTAAAGAGACTTACCATTGTTGGTGAATTTTTACCTGGCTTTGGCTTTATTATTTTCATAAATCTCCAGTTCCCATGAACTAAATTACCATATAAGAATCTCAGTTTTCTTTTAAAAATAGGAGGAAACTATTTCTAGTTCTCTTGATTAGAAATAAAGCTAGAAACTTAATTCATAATTGCTTAAATAGACAACAGATAGAAAGAGGAAAATATTTTAATAGTTTCCTGGTATATTGGGAAGGAAGAGTTGAGGTAAATTTCTGATATTTAACTGTGAAAGTGTCACTACAAGCACGCACCTACCCAATAAGAACTGAAAATTTTGTAGTTACTGAGGAAAAACTAGCAAAACGGTAGAGGGATGTTAGAATAGCATCATCAGGACATAAGAGACAAGAATTCCTGTTAAGCTAACTCTTAAATATCAGATATTTCATTTGATAAAAACAAAATGGCAGTAAAGAAACTGCTATAGCAAGTGAAATGAAAAAGTCACACATGTAGATTTTCCTGCTTATGCTCTTTCCATTTTCCTTTTTGTTTCAGCTCCTGAATGAGTGGGTTTAATGAGTTTCAGACCTTGGTTTAGAAACTGGACCAAATTGCAGATTGGAACTTACTTGTTGTCCAGAAATCCTCCTAGATAATTTTCAAGTTTATATTCATTTTTACTGAAAGCAGTGATTTTGTGGTCATTGGAAAAAGAAAACAGGGATAGAGTTGGCCAGGTTTTTGCTCTTTTTTTTTTTTTTTTTATTAAACAGGGGCAGAGGTCTCCATGATCATGTCCATTCATCAAAACAGAATCTTCCAATCAGAAAAAGCCAGCACTGAAATGTTAGGTTGTGTATCACAATATTCAGTTAAACTTTTCTCAAGAAAGGTTTCTCACATACAGGACAGAATTTAAATAGTGATGGATACCAGCTCAGGAAAAAAAAAAAAAAAAATCAATAGTATTTTTAAAAATGATAGCTTAAAGGTTAGCACAGAAAGAAGCACAGGTTGAAAAACCTGCCTTATTTGATTCAAAGCAGGAATTTGAACTTAAGTTTCCCCCGTAAGAGATAAATACCCTAACAACTAGAGAATCAATCAGTCTTTTGTGATGAAAAATTATAACAGCAAAAGTTGCCATCTGTTCACATGCAAAATGAGAACCAACTGTGAAGCTTCAACTATTTAAAAAAGAAAGGAATTGCTGTTTTCTAGCCCTGACTTTGTAGTTTCAATTATTATACAGTATGATGAAATAATTTTACTAATATCCTGTCAAATTTAATACAGTTGAGATGTTCTTACGAAGGATTCTCTGTTTTCTAGAAATTGAAGGGAAACTGCTCCTTTGTGGGATTTTTTTTTTTTCTCTCACGGGATTCATGAGGAATATGACCAACATTGATTATCTTTTAGTCCTCCCTTAAAGGCAGGAAGGATGACTGGTATTGGCCTTACACTTGCCAAGAGATATTAGCCACTGCGGGCCACCCCCTCTGTTGACTCAAATGGGCTTTACCGAGGATTTGGCCACTAAGTGTAGCTCTCCTTTTGATTTAACTGTATTTTAGACTCGTCTCTCTTGCCACTTTGTGAAAACAAAGAATGGTTTCACCTTCACTGAGAGACATCAGATTTAATGGAAAAAGAAAAGAAGTGGTGTTTTGGCCTTCTGAGTCTATTCTTGGCTGTCGTTGGTTTACAAGTTGTTCTTGGCAAGGTGTTTAAAGTCTCCAGAAGAGGGAACATGAGTCCAGCTGGAAGCATGAGGAGGTTTGTCTCTGATTTTCATTAGACTGAAATTTAATTCTCCGTGAAATGGCGACTTTCTGGTTCTGATTCATGATAACTTGGTGTTGTTGTGCCTCTTGCATTTATATTATGTGTGAATAAACTGATTTTAAACTTACAGAGAAGTTAGAGGCTTCTCAATAGTAGGTGTATATTAATTAACTTCTTCAGGTGGTCACCTTCTTTGCATATCTAGAGAACATAAACAAGTGTCTCATCTTCAGTACCATACATTTATGGAACTAAGACCTATGGACATAACCCAGATTTATATGCACGGAACAGAGATCAAAATCTAATTTTGTATTTTTGGAATATTGCTAGCCTAGCATTTTAATTAATAAAGGTTGCACTAGGACCATTTTGAAAAGAGAGATCTGTCATGGGAAGATTAACAACCCTTTCCCAGAAACATCCTGAACAGCTTCTTCTGTGGTGGTGAGAGCAATGGAGACCTTTGGAAAGACCAGGTAATTCACACTTGCTTGCAATTTCTTGTTCTCCTTTTCTCACAAGCAGTTCTCATCCCTGTCTGCTGGTACAGCAGCACAGGACTGCAGGCGTGGATGGCTTCGGGTAAATAGAGGCGTTCATGGAAAGAGAAACGAGGTTGTTCGTTAAGGAGATGCTATCCTCTAAGAAACGTGTTCCCAAAAGACTAAGCTTGGGCGTAGCAGATTTTTGTTAGGTTCACCCAATAACAAATGGGAGTCCCTTCAGAAAATTACTCTTGCACTGCCTTGCCCTCTGCAGGAGGCTCTTTCTCCATCTGCTAATGAGGGAACATTGTGTGTCTGTCCTCCTTTGGCTAACTAGCCTTTGACTAACTAGCCTTTGCTGCTATCCTTCATCGTCTTGCAAAGCCTTGCATAGGTCCTAACTTAGCAAAGGGCTTAAGCACAGCGACACTGCTACAAATGCATCGAGTTCAGCAGGATTCAGGCTGAGCTGAAGATACATTGCCTGAGAAAGAATTGCTGCAGTATGTTCAGTTATAGAGCACTACTGTATTAACCATTAAAGGATAATTGTAAATAAAACTCAGAAGGATCGATCCAGCTCAGCTCAATCTGCTTATTGATTTAAGCTATAAAAAGAAAATAGCACATAAACAGCGCTCTTACATGCGACCCCACCACCAATCCCTGGTGACTGACAATTCCCGAGCGCGAACAGCACATGAACTTTTAGCAGATGATTATTGCTTCTATTTGAGTTTACAGGTAACTTCAGACTTTCCTTTAAATTACACAATCTTTCCCTGCCTGTCCTGAAAGGCAGGCCAGTTTTTCTGCATGGGGGTTGTATGGACAACTTATTGTAACCATTTTTCATGACTGCCTGGTATTCTGCAAAGTGGAAAATAGGAAACACACACATCACAGAAATCACTGATACCTGCTATAAAAAGAGAGATTCATTAAAGGTTGAAGAAATATTTCAAAAAAAAAAAAAAAAAGCAGAAGAGAATAACATACGCTAATAGGCAGGTTGGTAATGCCTCAAACCCAAGCACCAAAAAAATCGTAAGAGTTTCGTTCTCTGCTAACAGTATAAACCTTTATCAGCGTGCTGCCTAAAAGCACTATGTCAGGACTAGCCAAGAACAGCCACTCTGCTAAAGCAACGTGCATGAGAGACAGCTGGACCCAGGCCTGGATTATTTAGCACAGATCTAATCCTGTCCTTGCAATTTTTGTAGTTTTGCCAAGAGTAAGGATTTTCCTGCTTTTTTTTTTTTTTTTTTTTT
>VYXH01004328.1:68106-172055 GCA_013397275.1 Burhinus bistriatus | reverse complement strand
CCATTTTTTTTTTCCCATTAACTGTAGAAAGATATTGTCAACAAGAGTGTCTGATTCTCCACCAGTGACCACAGACCTCCTGTGTCCAACATCACCGAGCTGGCTGGTGCCAGCACAGCTGTCCTGGCCCAAAGCAAGAGCTGTTCATAGCCAAGGGATGGTTTTACAGATAAATACCTGGAACTGAGGTCCCAGCAGCCCTCATCACTTAAAACAGGTAGCATCCACCACGTAAGCAGGACGAGGGATGAGCATTGCAAAGTTTTCTGGAGCAAGTTGCATTCAGTCTCCCATGCTCGACTTGGGTCACTTTATAATATTCTTTACCATCAGTCTAGGAAGGTCACCTCTGTTTTTTAGGGTTAGAAGTCTCATATTAATGTACTTCAAAGAGGTAAATTGTACTTTTAAAAGGTAGGATGTATGTTAGAAGGTAAAATTTCTCACTAAGCAGGAGCAAAAAGCTGAAAAAAGGTTGCAAGATCTTGTGAAGAAGGGCACGCTGTATAAACAATACATGCCTTGCTAATGAAAGTACCCTTGAAGAAGAACACAAGATTGATAATAAGGGAACATCCCTACGTGGAAAGCGCTGAAACCGGCTGAAAACCAGAGAGCTGCTGAAAGAGGCCTAAAATCAGCAAAGATTTGCAGTAACTGGGGGAAAGGTAAAGGTGGCAGTGGGACATCGTGACCACCAATTCGAGACTGAACAGAACTACCCCCCTCCACTTTACTGGAGCATGCGCACATCAATTAAAGGACACTGTAGCTTTAGATGAAAGTAAGAGACTGTACTAACCAATAGAAATTGTTAAGATAAGGTACTAACCAATATTTTTAATTAACGGTGTATATTTCTGTATTTTGAACCCTATAAATATTCTGAAGGGTTTGTAGGCAGGGGTGCCAGCTTTGTGGATTACCACCTAGCACCCATCTCTGCACAGAAATAATTTAAATACCTCTGCTCTGTGTCTCACGCAACAGGTAAACGACCCCACTTTTGGGACAACAATATAGGATGTAGACCATTCAAATTGAATGCAAATTGCCTCCTGCCCTGAATTTTCCACTACCTATGCAGACAGGAGATACTGTGTTGTTGATGAGTCTTCTCCAATATGCTGGCCATCAACCCTCCAGGGAAACTCTTGTCATGGTTCACCCACACATGGCTTCAGCACCATGCAAGTACACAGAGAAAGACATGAGGCAGAAGAGATCACAAGACTCGGAGACCCTTCATTGTGCTGGTGATGAAAAGTAAAATGGTTTTCTGGGTTATCCAGGAGCCCTCTGTCCAAGAGAAGAAGTCCTGACTGCAGTCAAAGGCAAGATGGAGAGAAATATCACAGAGAGTGCCAGGAACTGTCGAGACGTGTCTTGTATCGGGTAGGTTTGGCCATCAGAGGCTGTCTGCAAAAGCAAAAGGTGTTAATGTCACCAGAAGGTGCATGGGAAAAGAAAGGTTGGCTGCTCCCCACTCTGGGTAAAACACAAGCTTGAACGATATCTCTTGCTGTTACTCTTGAAATGCCAAAGGATGTTGCTTTTGCCTCCAACCCTTCAGCACGGCTGTGCTGACAGGACTGCTGGAGTTGGGCTGGCCACCACCACCCAAGCAGCTGAGCCGGGGCTCCTGTCACCTGAAAAGCATGAACCTTACGTGCAGTCTCTCTTCCGATCTTCCTTCCCAGGGGTTTGGAAGGACTCACCCTCTTCCTTCTGGAGACACAGTAGTAGGGGAATTAATGTGATAAAGAAGACAGTGAGTCCCAGAAGTGTGACCGTCTTTCCATCTTTCAAGTCAGGGAATGTCTTCAGTGCAAAAGGTGATTGGTATTCTCAACAGTTACCACCTGCAGATTGACTGGTTTACTTCCCTGAATAGGAAATATCAGAGAAGGTGATTTAATTGATTTAATGGATTATAATTAGATGGTAATAGGTACATATGTATATACAAGTGCAGTAGACCAAACATAAAAGGAAGATTTATCCTTATTAAGATTTCTTTGCTGATCACTAAACAGGGAAAATGTTGAATGTTTTGTTTGGTTTTGTCCTGTTTCTTTTCTTTTCTTTTCTTTTCTTTTCTTTTCTTTTCTTTTCTTTTCTTTTCTTTTCTTTTCTTTTATTTTATTTTATTTTATTTTATTTTATTTTATTTTATTTTATTTTATTTTATTTTATTTTATTTTATTATTTTCATGGATAAGAATATTTCTTTTCTGTTTTTCAAATAGGCAGCTCATAACCAAGGTCATGAAATGCAAATTTTAGAAGCTGCTGAGCTTACTTAATGCATGTTCACACACATATACAATGTCTACAAGTGTGTGCAATGTGTACAAGCACACACAAGTGTGTACCATTGATCTAGGATTTAGTTAATGTTATTCATAAACACTTTCAATAGGAACTGCAATACAGCTTGCAGCGCACATATGCATGCTTCCTTACAATCCAGGCTAGAAAAAAATAGTTTAATAGAAGGTTTTAATAGAAAATTATAACAATTCTATGAATGTTTTCTCTAAAGAATCCTTGGAAAAGATCTTGACATGTAATAATATCCTTTTTGAAATCTTACTTTTTTTTTAAAAAAAAGAAAACCCTAAGGAAGGTAGGTATTATCCTTGAAATAATGAAAATAATCCTTGAAATAATGAAAATAGTCCTTGAAATAATGAAAAGTTCAGTCAGTTCCATCCTTATCAGGTATTGCAAGTGTTTTCTCTTAGAGCCCTCTTTGTTTGATTTGGTAGAGTTTGGAAAAGGCACTTTTAGTTGTGAAAATGTTGATAGTGGTACATGTAGACATCCATTTGTGCAAATACAAAAGAACTATGAAAGCAAGCAGGGCTGGAGATTAACCAAGGGCTCCAAAGATCAACACGCAGTCCCCAAATCTTCTTGTTTGGCAGGGGGTCATTCAGTTGGTCCTCATCAGCCTCATGTCTTTCCATAACTCTCCCTCCTCTGCCCACATACGGACTCTCCAGGGAACAGACGTTGCCTCACTTTGCGGTTACAGAGAACAGCGCAGCAGAGCCTTAGCTGCACACTGGCCCCACTGCTGTGATACGCTCATTCATGCACGGGAATTTCATTTACTGCTCCCTAAAGGCTTTTGTGCGAGTTTCAGAAGATGTGGTTTTGCAGAAGCTACAGATGTCCACAGCCATGCTTTTATTAACTTTATCAAACCGCTCACAAAAGGGCATTTTATTAGTAGATGCAAAATGGAGGAAAAGTTCATTACTGGATCACACCTTTCTTATCAAGCTGCTCCACAGTAAGTAGTGGAAGAAAATTAATGACAGAGAGGGTCATAGCTGAATCTGAGTAACGCCTTTGTCGGCAATGATTATATTTTATTAGCATCATTATTAAGGCCAGGTTGGATGAGGCGTTGAGCAACCAGGTCTAGCGGGAGGTGTTCTTGCCCATGGCACGGGGGTTGGAACTAGATGATCTTGAAGGTCCCTTCCAACCTAAACCATTCTACTATTCTATGATTCTATGATTTTATTTAGGAAAGAAGACCAACAAATTAAGACTCATCTTTACCAAAGAAGGACTCTGATCATAAGATTACCAGGTGTTTTGGTGGACCAGTTACACAGTCAGGTATAGACATAGACTGAACATCCAGCCATGTCCTGCCATAGAGTATGATCAGGTGGTATTGGCTTATCACACCAGCTATGGTAGTGTGAAATATTCACCACGAAAGGGTACTACAAGCAAAAAAATCCCAAACAAACTGGTTTCCTTATCAAACCAAAAAACTTCATAAATTCCTGGGAGCTAGACATGTTCAGAAAACAAATAACCATGTGAAGTTTGTTACTGTAAAAGTAAACAATGTTATGAGCCGAAACCATATTCTCTGTCACACTAGCTGTATCACCAAACATTTCTCCACCTTAGTGGTGCCTTATCAAATTATTCTAAGTGTCTCTTCTTTAAGGTTTGGAGATACGTTGTGTTAAGCCAACGTTTAAATGAGCTATTTAGCCAATTTGGGATGGAAGCCCAACTGAAAAAGCAAATATGATGCACGCACCTCGGTACCCTTCTCAGAACATCCCTGGGGACAAATGTCTGTCCTTGCTAGACGAAATTGGGTAGAAAAAAACTTGAAAAACAGATGTTCCAGAAGTTTTCTGTGCCACGAAGGAGACACCCACATGGCCACAGGGGCAGGTAAGTCAACTTCATTTTAAGCCTTCCTGTTGTGTTCTGTTTGCCTGCCTCTCCCAGCAAACAGCACACGTTCCTGATGCTCAGGCAGCACAGCAGCTATTTCAGGAAGCATGGCTTTGTGAATTGGGAAAAGACTTTGGCTCCATTTTCCTAGACAGTTGTGCTGCAGACCAAATTTCCTTTCCCTAAAAAGGACATTTCCCCTTCCTCCCTCCTTTGTTATCTGGAGAAAAGAGGATTTTTTTATATACATCAGGATTTGAACACATGAACCTTCCACCCCTATGCATACATATTTCTTCCTTTTTTTTTAATCTGGTGATGAATCTAAATCAAGTTTGGCACAGGGAAGGAGCCTTCAAAGATATTGTCTTACAAGTTTCATGAAAATAAGCAGCCAGGTAGAGGAAAAAGTCCTTATTAACTCCTGCATTGTAGAAAAAGGTAAACTGGGAGCTCAACTCCTTCTGTATATATTAGAGTCCACAGAAGAGCTAGCCCTCAAGACAGAAATCCAGAGAAAGCCAAGCTCACATGAAAAATGGAGCAACAGGAATAATAAAATACAATAGTGTTGCAATGTTTACGTGCCGTACCTTGCTGGCAGAGCTGTACCGAGCTTCAGCAAGCTTTTCATTCATCCAAATGTCCAACACTTGAAGAGTGTCCAGTGCAGACAGACCCTTCCAAGACCATCTTTCCTAGCCAAGATGAGTTAAATGGGAGATAATACTTTTCTCAGAACAGGCTATCATGTGAAATTCCTACTACTGAACCCAAAAATTAATACAGAGCAATCAACCAACCAACCAACCAAAAAAATCCTTAACCACAGAGAGTCCTGAAAATAATACACAGTCACATCTCATACTCTGAAAGCATTTTCTAAGCATTCCAGGGAAGTATGGGCAATGCTATTCCCCCTTTTTTGCAGCAGAGATACTGAGACGCAGTCTCTGTGGCACAGAAGAGAAACTGAGGCACTCGCCTTTACCAAGTTCACGTGAGGACTTTCGTAGGAGAGCCACGAACTGAATGTGGACAGCACGTGCAGACAGCGAAGTAGCCATCCGCAGATTAAAGGAACTCTTCACTGCCATTAACGACGGGCAGATACAACACGACAACTGTCAGCAGCATCGCAAGGCAGCCCAGGACCTCCCTGACAGCTCCCCTCTGCCGCAACCTCTGCAACCCATGCAGAAGGAAAGCTGCCCGATGTGGTAGTTTGCAGGGAATTATTCACATTGCGGCTGCCGCAAAGTGAGGGATAGCAGGTACTTGAGCAAGATAATATTTTGATTCTGTTATTCTAGCAATTGTAACCCTTAATGGGCAGTTTCCTTCGCTTCTGCCACGGTAAATCACCTGGAGCACATAATAGCACCCATTTGCTTGAGTTCCAAGGTTCCAGCAGAAGAAGACGAAGAGAGAGAGAGCACAAGAAAAAAAGGGTGATCAGCTTTTCATTTCTACAAAAGCTCAGCTGGGCACGTGCAAAGTCGCTGGATTTCATCCTGTTCCCACACTGCTCACAATCCAATTTTGAAAAAGGCCTTTCCCTGCTCCCAGTGAGGCCCTAGAGGGTTTTGTCCCGTTTCCTTGCAAGGGTAAAGCCAAGAGCGTTGAGGAACAGCATGGAGGTTTTGCTTTCAAGCTCCAATCAGAGCTGTTTCCATGCTGCAGAGACATAGAAGGGAAAGGACAGTCACTGGGTAATAAGAGCTTTTCCCCAGAGAAATGGAGTAAAAATTATCCGTTGGCTCCAATGGGGTCTTGCTGACATTGTTCATATTTGGGCAGTCAGAGGTGTGCCAACGTGACAGAAGCAGACTGCAAGCAGCAGATAAGGAAAGGTCTCTGGGAGAGATTGTGCTAAACCTGGTGGCTTTGTTCCTGCCTTCACCATGGTTCTTCATATCTCCAAGGGGAGATGCATGGAGCCAGAAACAGTGGAGGAGAAAGGAAAGAGGATCCTGAGATTGGAGCTGGCATCCGACTCTGAAGATGTTCCAAACCTGCCTGGACGCCGTCCTGTGCAACCTGCTGTAGGTGTCCCTGCTCTGGCAGGGGGGTTGGACTAGATGATCTCCAAGGGTCCCTTCAAACCCCGGTGATTCTGTGATTCTGTGTCCAAGGAGGCCACAGCAACATAGACCTGGGGGACAGTGCCTGAGCCTCCCTGGAGTCAGCGCAGCCACTCCATGGGCAGGTATCAAGCCAAAATGCTGAGCTCAAAAAGGGTGAGGAATTGAAGGAATAACGGGACACCAGCAAAAATGTTGATTTTTTTAGATTATGATAAACAACAGAGGTGACACCTCAAACAGAGAGAGCATTTTTAATCTGTTCTACTCAAGACATTTACAGAAAATGATGTCCTACTCCAGGCATTTACAGTAAGGGAAATTGAGGCACAAATATGGGATGACAACTGATCAATGATCAATGGGATGACAACTCATCAATGCTTATCAATATCCAAAGGGCGCTGTCAAGAGGATGGGACCAGGCTCTTTTCAGTGGTGCCCAGCGACAGGACAAGAGGCAACGGGCACAAACTGGAACACAGGAAATTCCGTGTAAACATGAGGAAAAACTTCTCTATTCTGAGGGTGCCAGAGCACTGGAACAGGCTGCCCAGGGAGGTTGTGGAGTCTCTTTCTCTGGAGATATTCAAAACCTGCCTGGATGGGTTCCTGTGCAACCTGCTGTAGGTGACCCTGTTCTGGCAGGGGGATTGGACTAGGTGATCTCCAGAGGTCCCATCCAACCCCTACTGTTCTGCGATTCTGTGACAACTGACCAACTTGACCCAGACAGTGACAAGACAAGGACTGTAACCATGTCTCCTGGCTCCTGTATGTGATGCTTGGGCCACTAAGGTGGCCTATCCTGCAATGCGCAAGGAAGAGGGGGACTTTGCAGCCTCTTTGCACACCTCATAGCTCTAGTAGTGACAGGGGTAGTGTTTTCACACACAACACTCCAGGCTTCATTACAGAGCCAGCAAAATCCCCATGTCCTAATCATTACCCTGCCAGCAATTACGATCTCTAAAGGGACCTCCTAGGGCAGATATTTAGGGTCTGTTTCCTTCCTGCAGGCATTCTTCTTACTTATTAATTGAGAACGGCTGAAGGGGAGAGTTAACTCTGAGAATTTGTAGGCATTAATTTTTTAGCTGATTATTAATATGCTTGAAGCAGGTGTTGGAAGATTTCTGTTTTAGTGGTCTCAGAGAACGGGAATTGATATGAGAACCACTTATCTTTGTTTAAACACTTACTGATGGGTCTAGTAGGAGAACAGAAGAGGTTGGACATACCTCTGTAGTGTATTTATATATATTTTTATATATATTTTTGGCCTGGAGAAAAGGAGGCTGAGGGGAGACCTTATCACTCTCTACAACTACCTGAGAGGAGGTTGTAGCGAGGTGGGAGTCAGGCTCTTCTCCCAAGTAACAACCGATAGGACAAGAGGAAATGGCCTCAAGTTGCACCAGGGCAGGTTTAGGTTGGATATTAGGGAAAATTTCTTCCCCGAAAGGGTTGTCAAGCATTGGAACAGGCTGCCCAGGGAAGTGGTGGAATCACCATCCCTGGAGGTATTTAAAAGCCAGGTAGACGTGGTGCTGAGGCACATGGTTTAGTGGTGGACTTGGCAGTGTTATGTTGACGGTTGGACTCAATGGTCTTAAAGGTCTCTTCCAACCTAGGGGCTTCTATGATTCTATGATTATAATGCTGTTTGCTTCTAATTCTGTAAGTGTGAAGTCTTTGTCTCATGATACTCAGGTCTGACTTTCTTCCTTTCTCTCTTATCTCCACCTTGTCTTTTTATTCTTCTTCACAGGGTAAATGGGAAAAGCTACCTTATGTGAAGTTATTCCCCAAAAACCTCAAAACAGGAAAACTGAGTTGCACCTTTGGGAAATTCTGGGGAATCTGACAGCTTAGAATACCTGATATCAGTATAAAAGCTGTTGACCCTCATCTGGTGTTACCTTACGTGTAAAAAGCAACTTGCTGGAATATGGGGAGAGACTGAAGATCCACCAAAAGAGCTGCTACCACAGGAACATATCAATTGCCAGAGTAACCCTGCATTACGGGCCATCCAGCTTCATACCTGCTCTGCCTGATTTGAAAGGGGCAGTAATTCCCCCAGCCTAAATGCAGCCACAAAAAATATCTTCAGTATATAGTATGTATTTAACAAATATCTTTATATGTATTGGTAATGTATTACCTCCCTAATAACTATTTTCTGCTTTGGAAAAGCCTTCATTCAACTCATCTCAGAGCCGAAGCTGCAGTAGTTTTTGTGGCCAAGGCAGCCACCAAAGAAAACTGCAAGTAGCTCCATGGTATGAATCAGGCTTTAAACCCATCAATAAATCTTTACCAAAAAAAAAAAAAAAAATGATTTGCAGGTTATGGCTGGTTCACAGTGGGAAGATTAAGTCAGTTTGAGTAACTTAATTTGCAATGCATAATTCTACTTCTTCCAAACACACGTCCCAGACTTCAAGGTCAGTTTTATCTGCCAATGGCTTCTTGGTGATCGAGAGCTGAGCTTGAGGCAGTTGTTTTAAGTTGTTCTTAACACAAGATTATATTCCCATGCTTAGACTTTGACTCTAAGGGCTAGTTGAACCGTCCTTATTTTCACCCTGATCTAGATGTTCCTCAGGGATTTTCTGAATATGTACGTAGGTCTTAGCCCTGTTTCAGCACACAGGATAGATGTTTGCAGAAAGGCAAATCTCATGCACCCTGAATTCTTCAGACTCCACACAGTGTTTCCTCCACACAGTTAGGCCGTTTCTTGGCCATTTGGGTCTCCATTAGAAAGGACACACTGAATTAGACCTGCCACTGTATTCACCGGAGAACCTTCCTGACAGCAATATGGCAAATCACTCTTTAATTTTTGCCTGGCACTAAATGAACTGTTAAGTATGCAAATGACAACCTCCCTGTTCATTTTGCCTGTGTTGCCTGACTGTAGGCACTGGATCCAAACATCTGCGCTTCAGGGATATCTGACAGATCTCACCGCCGGGCTTTGCACAACAGGTGAAGCCCTGAAGTAGGTCAGCATGGATCAGCGGCGCAGAGCTTCTGTATCTCTGGTAAATCCTTTAAAAATCTTGCTTTGTGTCCATAAACTTTGTGTATATTTAGCATCTACTTTAAAACGTTGGTTCTCCTAGAGCAGGGTGGAGATCCATGCCTTTAGTTAAAGGCAGCCAGAGCAGCTAGTGAATATGCTGGGTTAAGACTACCACCAAGAGGCCAGTAAGGAGATGGCTGAGGAGATTTAATTGCATCATTTCAGCAAGAGCAGAGGCGCCCTTAGCAGGAAAGGCGAAGGCTGGGAAAGCAAAACTGGGAAGTAGATTCTTAATAACCAGCTGAGCCCTTCTCTAGCTTCGTTTCGTGGCAGCAGGATCGAAGAACAGCAAGGAGATGGGGACACGCCTGCTATATAAATAGTAATGCAGCAAGCACTGAGAAACGCTCCGGTATGCACCCTGCGTGCCACCGCTTGGCAGCTGCTGCAGCAGCACAAGGGGTAAAGCCTGGACATCCTTGTCCCCAAAGGGCCCAGGTCTCCTGTCGCATCATCAAACGGTATTCCCTTACAGCTCAGAACCCGCGTTGCATCTTTGTACGGGGCAGAGGCAGCCACATCTGTCCCAAGGAATAACATTCTTTTTAAGCCCAGAACTTCCTTTTGGGCAGTGGTCTGTAGTGAACATCTCTCCTTTGTTCCACAGCAAACTCAGATTAGTGAAACATGAGGAGAACTGAAAAGAAAACTCACATTTTGCAACTTAAATTAGCTGATAAGTCACCAAATCTGAGTATTTCCTAGCCACACACTAACTTAACATGGGTGTTCTCAGCACTGCTTATAGTGATGATGTGTGGACCAAGATCAGACTGCTCAGCAGTCTTTTCTTTCTGGAGTAGAAAACTCCAAAGCTGGACCTATACTAGCAATAAACAGTGGCAGAGACAGAGTTAAACACTTGAACTTAATTATCTATTCTGCTAAAATCTATTCCCTGGCACTGTTGCAGCCTGGACTAACTAACTCTGTCCTGCACAACTTCTGCACAAAGTTGAAGCACTGGCACAAGGCAGGGACTCTTCCCAACAAGCAGTTTGGATGCAACTGTCCTGTTTAGGGCACCAAGAGAGAATCATAGAATCACAGAATCACCGGGGTTGGAAGGGACCTCTGGAGATCATCTAGTCCAACCCCCCTGCCAGAGCAGGGTCACCCAGAGCAGGTTGCACAGGACGGCATCCAGGTGGGTTTGGAATGTCTCCAGAGGCGGAGACTCCACCACCTCTCTGGGCAGCCTGTTCCAGTGCTCTGCCACCCTCAAAGGAAAGAAGTTCCTCCTCATGTTTAGATGGAACTTCCTCTGGTCAAGTTTGTTCCCATTACCTCTTGTCCTGTCACTGGGCACCACTGCAAAAAGACTGGTCCCATCCTCCCGGCACCCTCCCTTTAAGTATTTATAAGCATTGATGAGGTCCCGTCTGAGTCTTCTCTTCTCCAGATCAAAAAGACCCAATTCCCTCAGCCTTTCCTCATAAGCAAGATGTTCCAGTCCCCTGATCATCTTTGTAGCCCTCTGCTGTACCCTCTCCAGCAGTTCCCTGTCCTTCTTGAACTGGGGAGCCCAGAACTGGACACAGTGCTCCAGGTGCGGCCTCACCAGGGCAGATGAGGATCAGCCACCCAGCTCTGGGATAGAGTTAAGGCAAGGAAACTCATCTGAAATCAGTCTATGAAGGACAAGAGTCTCTTTGCTCATGTTAATTCTCCTCGTCCCAGTAAAGCCAACAGCAAATTTCCTATTAACTTCAACTCTCCTCTGGTGGCACAGACAGAATGAAGGAAATCCCATGTCCCCTGTCCTACCTTAAGGATTAGATAGCACCTGCTGGTGTCTGGGATACAGTGGGCTTAGCTTATTTGCTAGTACCTGATGCAGTTCCTCAGCCTACACTGAACAAAAAATCCTGTTATCGGGAATAATAAAGAGCCAAAGAAGCCCTGGGGACAACAGCTCTGTTTTCCCTGCCTAGCATGCCATTTCAGAGACCTTGGAATTCCTTCAGAGCTAACGAAATTAAAGCAGGAGAGCTGAAATATGCCTCTGTAGGGCTCCGAGACACAGACTGGTTTTGCTGGTTTGTATTTTTCATCCTCTGTGGCTGTTTCAAAAATCTCTTTAAATATTAAAGGGAACAATATTTATTTTAGTGAAATAATGTGTGTAGTGCAGTGAGATTTCCACTTGTGCGTTTAGTATAAAAAGCAGTTTGAAATCTCTTCTATAAAAGTATTTTTAGACCTGAAAAACAAAGACTGTGGGAGCTTTTGAATAACTCAGCTTTCTCTTTTCTTCAGGGAGTCTGCCATGTGGACCTTTTCCAGGCCTAAATTTAGTAGGTCGCACTTCCAGACTTTGTGTGGGTGAAGAATGAGTCTAATAGTTCCATCGTCCTTCTAGCCCAATGTCTTGTCTCTAGGAGTGATCTGAACCAAAACATTGGAACAACAGTGGTGTAAGACATCCATGGTTCATAGATTAGAAATCAACTGATATTCTCAAAAGCCTCACTCTGATCTTTACGACGTCTGGCTTTAAATTCAACACTTAGCTGAAGACGTCCTTACATCTTTGAGAGGTCAAGAACCTCCTTCTACCAAGACGCCAAGGTGTTAAACCTATGTTTTTATTTTAGATACTAGCTGATAACATTAGATTATCCAAGTCTAATATTCCATCCCAGACCAGGTCCTGATCATGAATTTTGTTGATGTCCCAATTAGTTCAATCAGTTTCACATCCCTGCAGTACAGATTTGCCCAAAGAATCAGGCCCATACAGGCCTTACACATATAGCCAAGCAACAGTTGTAGGATATGATGCTGGATGAATACAAGAGCAAAACTATTGGAAGAAAATACTTGCTGTTTTTTTTCCTTAAGAATCGGTAGTGAAGCCTTTTAAAGATGAATTCACCATAATGTATTCAGAACTTCCCACTGGAAGGGAAATCAAGTGATTATTGATATTGTCTGTTTCTTGATCTGCTGAGGCACTTTCTCATGCATTAAAAAGAACATGCCTAAAAGATCTGCATTATAATTAATACTTTTCCTTTTTCTCCAGAAACCATTTGCTTTTTGCCTCTTTTTGGCTATGAAAGTACTCACTGATACAGCAAATAGATTATAAAAAGCTTTGGGTTTAGAACACTTCTCCTCATCCCAAACTTTCTCTTTTAGAACTGCCTCACCATCTGCTCCCAAGGAACGTCTCTTTTGGCAAAGGAGACATACAGGGAACCGCAGCCAAAAACGATCATGCTGCATGGGATTCCATGTCCCTCATCTTTCTTTGACCTTGCAGTAGGTCAACAAAAATGGGTGGAGAGGTTTTACTAGTATGTCAAAATGGCAGGTCTCCGATTCCACCCATTTGTCACCTGTAATTATCAAATTAGTTGGCTATTTTTCTTTCCCCTCCACACACTCAAATTAAACAAACCTACTTAATCATCTGAGTCTTCATATACCCAGCATGCCTTGAGCCTAGGACCCAAGAGACGTGTTCCACCCTAACAACCTAGAGTCGGTATGATTTTATTTCTAGGGTAGACCTCGGTTCCTAGAGAAGTAAAGAGATGATGAAACAGCAGAGAGTTCCTCCTGTTGTTCATTCTGCCTCTTGCCCAGCCTGAGGTTTGTCTGCTCATTCATTATTGCTGCTGAAGAAGTCAGGCAAGAATATGTTCTCCTTCCCTCTCAGGAGTATAAAGATGAAGATCTGATGCAGACTGCAATCCTAGCATAAAATGAGCATGGGTTCTGTTGACAGAAAAGGGCTAGGGAGAGAAAAAGTAAATGTAGTGAAAATACATACATTTCTGAGATAAAAGCTCCTATGGTAGCTTGGGAGGTTCAAACACACCAGTAAGTTAATGCAGGGTAAAAAGTTTCGGTACATCAGCAGACCCGAGGTAACTGTCCTTGTGGGTACTCTCGTCTTGCAGTAAATCTGAGTTAATTTGAGTTACACCAGTCCTCTTTCTTTAGCAGAATTTAAATGATTCAAATAACTTCACATTTGCTACAGGCAAGAAGCTTGTGCATGGACTGTTGCCACGGAAACCTGCTCACGGATCTCAGCACAAAGGAAATATCGTTACTGTTTCATTAATTACTGTATTAAAGCAAGACTCCATCTGAGATCAAGGTTTATTGTGCCAGGTACACAGTGAGAAATATTCTTTGTCCCAAAAATCTTCTAATCGAAACAGGTAGCTTCTTTTCAGCTTTGCAGACAAAATGTTTATTTTACAAAGTTAAGAATTGAACCAGCGTCACATAAATCAAAGTCAACCCACTGCCTGCAGATCAGGCAAGTTATTGCCAAGGAAGTCCAAGCCTGGAGGTCCACGGGGACTCCACTGACAATTACACGGGTACCAAAGGATGCCAGCATGCATCTGAAATTTGAGCCACAAACTGTGTCTCTGGTTTTCTGGGTTTTTTTTGTTTTGTTTTGTTTTTGTACAGAGCTGAGCTCTATAACTGCACTAGCAAATACAGGCTAATAGTCAACCAATTTCCTATAATGGTACTTCATATTTCAGCCTCTGTTCGTTTTCTTCTCATTGTTACCCAGGAGGTAATGGCACTGTTTGCTCTTCACAACAGAGATGCACCCTGGTGCATCGTGCCTCTGAGAACAAGGCACAAAATTGAAGTTGGTAGAGCATAATGAGTGGCATTTTCATGGCACAAAGGGTTTTAGCCATCATCTCAATAATCACAGAGCTGTCGCGTCAGTAATTGCAGAGGAAAGGAGTTTGGGGATGAAAAGCTGCTCTCCTCCACTTGACAGACTAGGTTCAAATGACTGTTTGCACGTCACCAGTGCTGCTGGGAGGCAAACTGGTGCTTTCTCAAATGTGACTTTCAAGTAAAGTTAGGGTTTCATATGAATCCATGGGTTATGGTGTGACTTTGCGACAAAACCTGCTTTCCTTCCACAAGAGACCGATGAAGAGACTATCCCTTGAACCAGGGCCTTCATCTAACACTGCTCAAGAGTGGTCCACAAAGACACACGATGTGAAAGGAGATCTCACTGAGAATTTACTAGAGCTGAGAAATCCAGAAACCCATTCTAGCTGTATAGCCTTCGATTCTTCTCCTTCTGCATACATAGGGCATCCACTTGTAAGTGCACATGAAAGGATTTTCCCAACCATATTTTAGAGATAGGATTTTTTAATCCCCACCTACAGAATTTCAGTTCATGCTTTAAAGTTTTAGCTATGGCAACGTCCCTTTCTATCCCTGGACTGACACTCACGTACTTCTCCAGGGCACCTCTTTCCTTAACCAGTTTAGGTATTGGATCTAAGACGCCAGCAGAGAAGACATGAGCTTAACCCTGTCGCTGTTCCTCAGGTGGGGAATGAGCATGAGTCAGAGAAAGAGAGAGACAAGCTTCAGCCACCCAAGGGGCCTTGGGAAATGATGTCCAACTGAGGACAGGGCATCCATGCACTGAAGGTGAAGTGCAGAGCAGCTGAATCCCAACTGCTTTTCTCTGTAGCATTGCAGAATCATAGAATCATGTAGATGGGGAAAGACCCTTAAGATCATTGAGTCCAACTGTAAACCTAACAACATGAAGCCCACCACTAAACCATGTCCCTAAGTGCCATGTCCACACGTCTTTTAGAAGTCTTTCAGGCTCTGAGGATGCTCTTGCTTCCTTTGCTCCTCTCTGTTGTCTTTTCCCAGCCATTTATAACCCTGTTCTCTCATTGTGGCAAGGGCTATTCCCCTCAATGCTCCTCCATTTTTTCGATCCCCTAGGGGTAGCCAGTTATTGAGTGGAGAATCAGAGTGACACTTTTCAGTGAGGAGGAGGAGTGCCAGAAGGTCCTTTCAGTCCTCTTGCAGCATGCAGATTCTCCAAACATTATCAGTAGAGATCGCAAATTCCTCTACGTGGATTTACAAACAATAGGTATAAGTTTCTTTGTTGTCTTTGCAACACTCTGAGAGGTACTCCAAGAGTGTGCCAATTAATGAAAACCATCATCCTTAATGACCATGAATCCAGAGCGTGCATGAGGTCAGCCCCTCGTTTAGTGACTAGGAGGAAATCTATATTTCTGATTCTTAGACTTTCCTCAGAAATGTCCAGTTGTCTCTGATATGAGAGATAGAGCATAGCGCAAAACCAGCATTGCCTTAAGTCCAGTCTGGTATTTCTTACACTCTGATGTTTCCTATCAAAAAAAAGAGATAGAAAAGATCTTTACCATGCAATAGTTTTCAATGCAAAGATGTCTAAGCTTGGGGATCCAAAGGACACTGAGAAAGGTCTGGGCAATTAACTCCGGACTGGAAGTAGCAAAGCTGTGTCAGCACACCACTGCACCTGAGCTACTAAACCTGGATATCAGCTAATTACTCCTGCAAGCAAGTCTTGCCAAGTTCCTGGAGGTGGTACTATGCTCACAATGTCTCTGCACCTATTGTAAAGACATGAAGTATTTGAAACTTGCATTTTTACATCTCTAAAGTTTCATCCCAAAGTCTGGATGGAACTAAGTTTTGCAGCATGTCTTGAAGGCCAAGGGATTCAACCTGTTGGGGAGCAACCAAGTGGGGAGGAAATCCTAAAAGAAAAACTCCAGTGGGGGTGGGGAAGATTTGATGTGCTTCGGAAGGAGGGAGAGAAAATCTCTCAGATGGTTCAGAGAAGAAGCATTTCCCTAGAAAAATTATAAACTAGCAACATTTTTCAACAAATGTGATTGCTATGCATGCTCAGGTTTAAGCCAACTGCTTCAAATTCCTTTTCTACATTTTCTGCAAACTTCCATACACTTGCTTTACTTCTCCTGTGTCATATTGTTGTGTCTTGGGGTTTTCTGCCTTGCTTTTAAGTTGTTGTCTCGAGATTCCCTTAATATTTCTGATTATCTTATTCACAACATCACTTATTAATACTCAAAACTTATATGAATTATTGTAGCAGCCCTGAACAAAAATTATCTGTTAGCACAGAAGAATTTCCTCTGGACAATTAAAACAAAAGTAAATTAAACTAATAACTCTAATCTTCTTGCTGTTATGCAGTCGTATTCCAGTGGACAAAAAAGATCGTGTTGTGTCATCTTTGCACCACAATTTTAGATAAGTTTCCTCCTCCTTTCTTTGGGGATTTCTCTAGCCACTTTACTTTTTTGAGTACCTCACAAGTCCCAGTACGTTTATTTTCACAGTTCTTTCATGTACTCTGGCTGTTTTCTAAGATCCATATTATCCTGTTCCTTGTAAGTCTGTGGAGCATCATTTCAGCGGTGAGAGGAATGGAGCAAAATATTATCTGTTGTGTCTATCCTTGGAACACCATTTAGATAAAAATATCAAGGGAAAATGTGTAATTCTTCATACTGATCATTTATAAGTGAGTGAAGCTGATGCCCACAACATTGCCTATCTCTGTATTACAGACAACGAGAAATCTCAGAGTCTAGTGGCAATTTAGGCATTCTTTACCAGCTGCTGCATCTGTGTGATGAAGAAAAAAAATACAGCCCATAAAGGGCTGGCAAAATTGAAGAAAGGTTTTTTTTCTCTGAGCACTAAAAAGATCTCTTCTTCCTCCAGAGACTGCACAGCAACAGCAGAGCTTCTTGGTCTTCCAGCACAAGTTGGAAATAAAGGGAAGGAAAGCACTCCCTTTAGGGTTTAGTCAGGTACCAGGAAAATGAATTTGGATCTTCCAGGTGAATTCGTGTCTTCGTTGCCTTCTAAAGCAAACCCCAAAGTATATTCATTATGAAAGGTGTGACTGAGCTGACTAAATGCAGTGGTCTGCAATGTTGGCATCAACATCTGCAGAGGTCAGGCAGCAAATCAACAGTCTCAACGGAGTGGGTGACATCACAACTCATCCTAATTTTGACACTTTTTTTGGTAGACTGAACTGAACCTAACTCCACTCAGTATGTTAACTGGTTCTTCGTCGACTAGAACAGGAGTCTATGTAACTTGATCAGATGTAATTTACCCATTGTAGACACCTAAACTTAGGGAACATAAATGCTATCCCATGCAAATCTTTGTGTCTGTGTACATGGCATAACGTAACACCATTCAGCTATAGATGAGTTTTCTTTAATAACCTTACCTCAAAACCAGATGCAGTATGGTCGTAGGAGGTGGAAACACAAAGCTAACCACCCGGGCAAAAAAACCAGCTTTAAAGACAGCTTAGAATTTCAGCAAGATGCCAAGTATGTCCAGATGTACAACTCAAAACTGTCACAAAAGTCTTGCATCCATCCATCCATGATAGGGCTGGAATGCTGTGTCTGGTCATTGTATCTGTGAGCAACAGTCGTGCAGAAGAAGTGAGGATGAAACATTTGAACTTCTTGTGAAACACATTTACAAGAAGGCTGGTTTGGACCCACAGGCAGTGACTCAATCAAATGTTGCTTCCATCCATACAACAGTACTCAGCTACTGGACCTGCAATGAGTGGCAAATTGGCCCAAAGGGAGAGGTTCCCGCAAAGTCACACAGTTTCTTTCCTCTGGTTATTACAGCTCCAATCCCATGGCATCTCTTCTTTTACCTTGTCCTGTACAATTCCGCAGTTAATTCCTCTGCAAGTCCTTAGAGTTGGTTTCTCTCCGTAGCCTGCTGGATGAGGTCCTTAGGGCTGAGGGGAAAGAATTTTATTTTTTTTTATTGACCCAGCAAAGGAGAAAAGGGAAAACTAATTCCCCGTGAAAATCTATTTTTCATTCAATAGCACCTTGTTGTCCCCAAGGTAAACAAGTCAAGTCTTGTTTCATAAGTTTCGTATTGTAAACTGAGGAGCTTGCACTAAAGCGGAGAATATAAAGGGTAGAACAAAGACTGTATTGGGAAGAACCGTGTCTGCTACAGTAAGGCCAGCTGAAGTCAAGGCTCTGTTCTGCCATAGCTATATACGGACTGTCCAAAACAGAGAGTAGAACATCCTAGTCTGAAACGTTTATCCTATAGAGTCAAGACAGACAGAAGAGCAGCGAAAAGGGGTATCACAGGAACTTAGGGAACAGTATTTTTTGCCACTAGATATCTAAATGGGATTCACGTTGGGTCTTATAAAAGAGGTGTCTAAACACAAGGGTCTGCAAGTGGGTTAGGTGTCCGAACACTGTAGGAGTGGAGACATGGGGTCTGCTTCAGCCAACCATGTATAGATGTCCGTTGTCATACGAGACGCCTTGAAGCATCTAAGAGCTGGCATAGAGCTGATGAACAGGACAAAGTACCTGCAGGAGGCCTTAGAGCTGGGGGAGAGGGGCAATACTCTGCATCATCTCAAATGAACCTGATAGCCATTGTTCAGATGCTAGACTTGAGACCCAATCTGCAAGTGTTTAGTTCACTCTAAGGAGACACCTGCATTTGCTCAGATAAAAGGACAGGTCAGGACGTTCTGAAGAGTTCTACTCCAGAAGGAGACCACCAAGACTGCCAACCTAAAGAGATATTCAAAGCTTTCAACAAAAGACAGCATTGTTTCAAAAAGCTCTTCTACGCCATTAGTAAGGAAGGTAATGCTGCCATTTTAGAAAGGATTTAAAAAGGAGGAACAGAGGTTTTTGATTGCAAAAGTCACAAAGAATAATATAAATAGTGAGGGAAAATCTATTTTATATTACTGAAATGTCTTTAGACTAATAAAGTTACGGGAAAGAAAATCCTGATAAAAAACATGTATTTATGTGCACACACACACATTCACACACAGACCCAAATGTATATGCCTTTGCTTACCTTTTTGACAAAAAATCAACAGGCAGCAATTGCTAAGAGGCACTGTGAATAGGGATTGGTTACAACAGGGATATAAATTCTGTCATATGTTAATACTGGGTTTATCCAAGGGTGTTAATTAGAACAGCATACGCCAGATCTACATATTGCCGGCTTTCATGCTGGTTTGTCAAACAAAACAAGAGGCAGGTAACATCATCTCATTAATTTGAGGGATAAAATAACAAAAGCTAAATAGGGAAGGAGGAATGAATAAGGAAAGAGACACAGAGGAGATGAGTGCCTCACAAAAACCTACTATGTGGGTAGTTACCTGCAGCTGTGCTGTCCCTGAACCTGGAGACAATTTCATAGTCACTGCAAACTTTTTCCTGCTACTGTGATTTGCTGGATCCAAAGAGAAGCGAGGCCATGGCCATGACCGTTCCAGACTCCTTCCTGCTCAGGTGGAAGAATCTGAGAAGGGGATTTCACAATGGGTCACCAACCTCAAAACTCAAGAGGCACAGAAATTGAACTTGCGTTTGCTGACATACAGTATCCATAGAGGCACTGGGTAAAGGGATATACAGCAAAGGGAAGGCCAGGACAAGATGCTATCAACCCTGCTAACGCCTGGAGAAAGGAGGTAATATGTCCATCTCCAAAACAGGCAAGAAGGAGGATGCAGGAAACTACAACATGGTCAGCCTCACCTTATTTCCTGAGGCAATTACAGAAGAAAGCCTCATATAATCTGTTTCCAGGCTTTTGACGGACAAGAAAGTGATCACATACTGTGTGAGGAGAGGGTGAGAGAACTGGGTTTGTTTACCCTGGAGAAATGAAGACTTTGGAGGGACGTAATAGCAGTATGCTGGTACCTGTGAGGAGGTCATCAAGAAAACACAGACAGCCTCTTCACTGTGGTGCATAGTGGGAAAGTGAGAGGCAATATTCAAAAACTGAAACATTTAGCCTCAGAGAGATGCAATATTGCATGTTTCATCTAATCTGGAGACAACTTGTTGAGATGTTCCTGTTTAAACAGTGTACCTGTGTGGCACTCCAGCAAAAGCAAACCCAGCCAAATAACAGGTCACTTGTGTCAGACCAAAGCTGTGATTTGGATCAAGAGGGTCAGTCTGAATTTCTACATATTTTGCAGCCTTCTGTAAGACCTCTAGAGCAGACCTATAGAAGAACTGGGACTTCGTGAAGCTCAACACTAGGCTCTGTTTTACCAGCTATGGGGCCCCGTGATCCCATCTCAGAAGAATGAGGCAAGGTTAAATACATCCAAAAGAGTGAGAGCACTTGGTAACCTAAGGCATTATGTTTTTAGGTCTCCCTTTCCTCAGGACATTCATTCCCAACAAGACTTGTTGAAAGGAACAAATCTAGTTTTAGGGTAAATAGAAACACGTTCTGTTTGTCCCTGTCACCTCAATGTCTTCCCCAGGGTTTTGCTCATTTTTGAGTAGCTGGTCTCACCTTCTGCCTCTACAGCAAGGAGATGAGGTGTCAACAGACCGAGGCAGATCCACACACATTGCATGGTGCCAGAAGAACAGACCTGCTTAAGAATAATTGCTCCTGATAGACTATTGACTTTGATTAGGAAACACACATTAACATCTTTCTTCATTTAAGCCTCACTTGTAGAAGGTAGCCTCCTTAAGTGTTCTGTTGTCTGGAATATTAGAGCAGGAATTAAAAATGACAGGGTGGACAATTTGGCAACAAGTGTTTAATTAGGCAATAAATTAGAGTCCCTGAGAGCACAAGGATCTGTGGCATCTCTCTCCTTTTGGATATAAATCATATTGTTTGTCCAATGTACAACACCCCCTTATTATACCCTACAGATGGAGATCCACGCCCCTTGCTGTTGGTTTTAGCAAAGCCACGTTGACAAGGAGAAAAAACAAGTGTATTAACATTTTAAGTGCTTTTCTGCTGATGGATCTGGGGGATCATCTAAAATGCTACATGTGTCCTGTCTTCAGCATTAAGCTATGACTTCTCCTCCAGGCTTCCAGACCTAAACCCAGCCATTTCATGGTCTATTTCCCCTGACTTTGCAATATTCTTACTAGAATTTTAGCACTTCTTTTTGAGAATGAGGAAGAGCTGGAAATGCCTCTCAGCTTCTTGAAGTCCCAGTGGGTGGGATGCCAAATGTCATATCATATGCTGACGTTGGATATCAGATGCTTTAGCAGCTCGCTCAGTTAGAATGGGAAGAAAAGTTGCTGCTGGGCTGGAGTCAGAAGTTTGTAGCTCAAAATCATGCACAGGGTCTTGTTTGGTAGCAGACTGCCTTCTCTGTCCTGCTCTGGGTCCTCACACCACCATTCTGGAATGGGAACAATGTCATGGTCCTTGGCCAAGAACACAGGATAATTCAGACACAGTGGCATGACAGCTGAAATAAGAGAGGAGAAAGGGCAATTCACTGAGTCTCATGGAGAATAAGTGATAATGGACAGATTAACTACCTGATTTGTCTTTCTTTATTTTTTGATTCATCCACAGCCAGACTTTCTGTTTCAGGTCATTCAATCCTCTTTCAAACTTTTCTCCTTCTCATCTAACCTTCTCTTTCTTTCTTTCCTTCTTTCCGTCTTTCCTTCTTTCTTTCTTTCTTTCTTTCTCTTTCTTTCTTTCTTTCTTTCTTTCTTTCTTTCTTTCTTTCTTTCTCTCTTTATTTCTTTCTTTTCTTTCTTTTCTCTCTTTCTCTCTTTCTTTCTTTTTTTTTTTCCTTTCTTTCAGTCCATTTGCACATGAAAAAAATACCATTTCAGAATGAAACGCTAGAAAGTTTTAGTTGTACAACATGGAAATAAAGCTTCTCATTTTTTTGGAAAATATTACCTAACCCCAACAAAACTATTTGCTAAATTTCCCTCATTTCGGAAAGACTCTTGCTGTTCTTCTGAAACTCTCTATAGCAAGGTGTAATCCAATAGTGCCTCCCGCAGACCTATGCATACTCAAGATGAAGGCGCCAGATTGGCCATTCTCTCATCACTCAGCCTATAACAACCATTGCATTATGCCCTGGACCTTATTTAATCACTCAGTCAAACTGCAGGCAAGGAGTATGAAAGACCAAAGCGGTACTGAAACTGTTTTGATTAACACTTCTGACAAGTAAGAAGAGGCTATAAGGAAGAGAAAAGTGATCCCCAAATGCAAGAAAGGAGTAAACGACAAGAAGAGTCCAGCTTTTATATGGCAGGGCTCGGCAAATGCTCAAAGGTCTCCTGTCCACCAGCAATATGTAGCATTGTCATGAGTTTTGTACAATGGTTTACCTTCATGAATGAGCTCTATTTCACTTGACTGCTGAAAGGCTGTTATAACTGCTGACCACACAAAGCCACTGCTCATCTGTGGACCATTTTTCTCGTCTTGCAACTTCTTACGCGTGGCCTGAGTGTATGGACTCACAGTACCGCATCTGGGCTTCCTAGGTAGGGCAGTTTGTAATTGATGGGTTCGAAGTATAAGTTGAGAAAAATAGCAGCTGAGAATAAGTTTGTCAAAATGGACAACTCTCACTCCATTGCTCCAGTATCCATCAGTCTACGGTATTAGTTCTACATCTGTCATTTCGGAGAATGGGAAAAAAAGAATGTGAAAAAAAACACATTTAAAACCTCACATCCCCAAAATCATTGTAGATTAATAAGGCTGGCAGAAAATCAGCACAGCTCCCTGCCACAGCCACACACGTGTGGTAATTCCCAGACAAAAACCTACTGTCAAGAATAATATCAGTAAAATAGCTCAGTAATTAATGTATTTACAGTGTCTCTTGTGCCATTCCTTTAGCAGGCTGCCATTTCTGTGGCTTTTGATTATTTATGCAAATAGTTAAAAGGATATTTTGCAGAGCAAGATGCATGCCCATGGGATGGAGTGTCTATTATGCACCACTGTGCAAACACACAGACTCAATACTATTTTCTTAATCAGTCAACTTGCATACAGCCCAGTAGATAGAAATGAAAGGCAGGGAACTTAGAAAGGTAGAGTTCTTCAGATGAGAAGCCACTGGGTGGACTAGAATTCTTCAGCTTGCAAGGCATAGCTCATATGTACATGCTTACCTGCATAGAGATCACAAAGTAAAAGCCCATAAAATCAGAAATTACATAGGAAGATGGAGTAACGATGAGATGTTCACTTTTTTCCAGTACAAGCACCAGGAAGCATCAAATTATGATAGTACCAGGCAGATTTAAAACAAAAAGCCGTAGTTCTTCACATGGTGTCTGATTAACCTGTGAAAGTTCCTGTCATTGGCATGTTGGAAATACAATACTTTGCTGTTAACCTTATACAGGGAAGGTTCCCCTGTGCAGTCGTTTTCTTGCAGAACGAAGGACGTGAGGAAAGAAAGGGCGAAAATCAGATGGAGCAATATTTTCTTTAGGTCAATACCCAAGAGCTGATCTGAGGCCGACAGAGAAAAGAGGAAGAATATAAAATCCAGGCCATTAAGGCTTCTGGTCATGCAAATAATATGAGCCCTTACTGCTTTGTGAACCAGAAGAAAGAGGACTAGATAGGTAATTTAGGTAGCATCTATAAAAACGAAATGTCGAGTTGCTGGACCGGCCAGGCCCAACTGCATGCTTGGTCAATGCCGAGATGAATAGCTGTCCAGTGGCTCCTTCACAGATATTAACTTTTAGCTGAACACCTTTATCTATAAATTACAAACCTTGCTGCTTACCAGGGTGGGAGTGGTGGTGGTGAGGGCATCCCACTGAAAATACATGGCTTGCAATTATCAGATCAGCAAGTAAAGAGAAAGGAGTTGAAATTACGCACCTCTATAATCTGCTACCTGGACAAGACAGAGTTGGAAATAATTTACACATATCTCAATTTCAGAATGGGAAAAGTAAGGAAAGCATCAATCTGATGCAAGAAGAGCTTCCCGATAAAAAGAAAACTGCCTATTGTTTCAACTGTAAGTGGCAAACATTGAACCTGTCATTCAGCAACCCTTTTGATGGTACAAGAGTCGCTAAAAGGAGAAAAATAATGAAATCTTGTTTCAGGGGCCAACTGGTGTTTAGGCATAAGAAAGGTTTCTTTTTATTCTGTTTTGTTTCTTAACAAAATCTAAATGAAATTATATGTTCTTGTGCCAGAATGAACAAAATGTTCTTTTTGATGAAAATTGGGACATGACATTTTGTTTTCAGACTATTTTTAACTATTTTCCTTTTTTCCTAAAAGAAAATAATCAATTCCTAAATGAAAATATAATTTATGGCTTAAAAGAAAAAAAAAAAAAAGTACTTTTAAGAACTGCAGAAATTACATGTGTTTTCCATTTTGCTACTTGCACATTTTTAAAGTGGCAATCTTTGCTGAACTCAATCCATTCACTGATAATTATGGTCACTGTGAAAGTTAATTTTTTGAAGAATTTAGCTTTTAGCAAGAAAAATAAGATGCTTCCTCTCTCCTACTTAACTCGTAGAAAACTTTAGGGTCCTTGCTTTACCTTCTAATGCTTCATTTCTCTCATCCTTGAAACAGTTGACGGTCATGATATTTACCCATTAGTTCTGGGGAGCTTTGGAGATGATACGTTGTGCCTGACAATTATTTAAATGTCTAAAGCGCCATATAAATAACTACTTATTCATTCTGAGGATTCTTAAGAAAGATTTCTGAATGAAAAGTAGGTGAACAAAGCCAGACCACCCTCTCCTGACAAAAAGCAATTATGAGTGTCAGTAGTTGCATCACATAATTTGTTACATGCAGTTGATTAATAAATTAAACCTAACCCGCCGGCCAACCAAATACCTCCATTCACAAGGCCAAATGGGATTCAGAATTCTTTTAGTCAGGTTCAGTGCCTGGAAACTGGGATTTGAAGAAAGCGAGTTGCATTCTGCTGCAATATTTCTCAACAAATCTACTGCAAAAATCATTTCACCTCCACGCATGCTGAGGAGAACAATTATATCATTTCGGTGATTTATTAACCCAACAAGCAGAAGTAACACAGCAAGCCTGAGTATCTATTGCTGTGTATCTGGGAATTATGTTTTAATTAACCAATTTCTCTAATATGTTGTCTAAGCTTCTTACAGGGGAATCGAAAAACCCCAAACAGCTGCAAGGCTGAAAGACTCTCTCTAGGCAGTCAGTGTCCTCATTGTGTTTTGGTCTGGCTTAGTGAACACCTCTGGTGACAAACGCATATTGATGAAGCAAAGAATCGACTAATTGACACATTTAATGAAAACTTAATATTCTGCCGGTGGCAGAGGGAAATATTAAACTTGCTCCCAGTCAATTGTTATAAAATATTAAACACACATGTGGAAGTAGAAGGAGGGGAGAAGAAAGATGAACTTCAAGTGAATCAGATCTCTGGAATGGGCCCAAATAGCAATTCAGAGCCTGGGAATTATGAAAGACATTATAAATCTGGTATATCTAAGAACTTTCCATGTGTGATTGCCAGTATACATGATGTAAACTTTACTCCTTTCATCCAAATGCTGACATTCTTCATAAAATAAATCTGCCTGTCCCATTCATTTACCTGCTGCAGCTCTGTGATACAGAATTTATTCTATGTACCATGTTCTACTGGTGATTTACTTTGTCTACCAATTAAGTTTTATCATTTCGATTCCAAACTCCTTTGAGAAGGTCTAAAGCTGCATAGTGTGCTTGTATAGCTGTCTCTGCAATACGTCCCGAATGGGTCATCGTCTTTGTTTAATACTGCAGTAGAACTACTCAGTAATATTAAGAACAGCCAGATGTCTTTGCTAGTTTCTAAATATTTAAGTGGTATTGAGAACCATATATTACATCTCTCCTTCCTTCTTCAGACACATTTTCTCCTGCAGCATAGAAGGGATCTTCAAAATGCCTTTTAAAGACTGGCCCAAGTATGGGCTGTCCAAAGCTCCTGAAATTTTTACCCAAAGAACGGCAAGCATTGGTGTCTCTGAGAACGAGTGTTGAATCAGTCATAGGGAGTGAAACAGTCTCTGCCGTGGTTCAGAGGTATTTTCCACAAAGTCTTAAAGATTAGGAGCTAACATTAATTTAGGGCACCGAGCTACTAAGATTTCTCCTTTTTCGTGGCAGATTTGACGCAAACTGGAGTATTTTTCTGGTCTTTGCTTGATGTCCTAGGCAAAGACTTTAGTTATATGTTTGTTTGCAGTTTGTAGTCCAGGCACCAGATGTCACTGCACGATCCAGAGTATTGCAGAGGTGGTCTAGAGTATGGTAAACAAATTGAGAGAAGGTGGAGCTCGAGCTGCGTGGATCCATGTTTTCTGCTCTCTTTAATGACAGTTGTCTTCTTTTAGAAACATACCTTGTTCAAGAAGAAGCATGATTCAGTTAGCAACAGTGATCCAAAGTATGACCAAGAAACTGTTCTGAAAACAGCTCACTTAATTTTATCTCCAGATTTTATGAAATAAAAGGTTTGTGCTTGGCAAAATGTTGGAATGTAAGTTCTGTATTTTAATTTGAGGTATCGCTTTCTGAATTCATTGGAAAGATGTCCCCATAAATTATAGAAATTGATGAAGCTGGTATTTTTAGCTTAAAAATTTTGCATTTGAAAATTGCATTTACCTCTAATCACAATCATCATGCTCAAATAACAATATTGTTATTAATAATTACAAAACAACACAATATCAATTTAAAATATTAACCAGGAAGCAAGTACAGATCACCACCTAAAAATGAAGATTGATTAACAATTATAGCACTTGCAGCCAGGAGAAGAATAACTATAAATGTTTTTTCAAGCAAGTTATTTATGGACAAGCAGAGAGTTGAAGGTAGAGGTAATTGTGAAAGTCTTATTGTAGGCATCATCCCCAGCGACAACTGCCCTTTCTACCCCGGGACTAGAATGAGCACAGCTTTCTCCCAGCTGTGTCCACAGAGGGACCAGGGACAGGATGAGTTATGGAGCCTGAGAAGACCTCTACTGCTGAAATGGCCCTTTCAGACATCCACAAGGCAGAAAAAGATTTAATTTTCACTGCACTTCTGGCTGTGGTTTATCAAGGCAATTGGAGTATTTTTTGTGTTCCGACAGATGATTCTGACTGAGCTTTAGCCATCTGAACTTGAGTTCTTGACTTTTCCTGGCTGTCTTGGTGTGTCAATGGAGACATACTTTTCCTTTTTTCCATTCCTTTCTTTTTCCAGTTTTATGTTCACTCTATGGGAAGTTACAGCAGGTCCCTGGGGTTAACCAGCTTGGAGAACACAGATAAATTCAAGGGGTTAATAAACTTGTATACAGAAACACTGAGTGAGAAAGTGTGAGGGTGTCCACGTTCTCCACTAGATCTGAGTTTATTTGGGTAAAGACAGCCAGACATACCTGTACTCGGCACTGGTGAGGCCCCACCTGGAATACTGTGTTCAGTTTTGGGCCCCTCACTACAAGAAAGACATTGAGGGGCTGGAGCGTGTCCAGAGAAGGGCAACAAATCTGGTGAAGGGTCTAGAGAACAAGTTTTATGAGGAGTGGCTGAGGGAACTGGCATTGTTTAGCCTGGAGAAGAGGAGGCCGAGGGGAGACCTTATTGCTCTCTACAACTACCTGAGAGGAGGTTGTAGCGCGGTGGGGGTCGGTCTCTTCTCCCAAGTAACAAGTGATAGATCAAGAGGAAACAACCTCAAGTTGCACCAGGGGAGGTTTAGATTGGAGATTAGGAAAAATTTCTTCACTGAAAAGGGTTGTCAAGCATTGGAACAGGCTGCCCAGGGAAGTGGTTGAGCCACCATCACTGGAGGTATTTAAAGGATGGGTAGACGTGGTGCTGAGAGACACGGTCTAGTGGTAACTTGATGATGTTAAAGGTATCTTCCAAGCATAACGATTCTATGATTCTATGACAGTATTATCTACCTAGCCAATAGTAACTGATTAAACTACCTTCTGTAAGTGTGAATGGGCAACTTCTGGCTAATAATGTGAAAGATAAAAAAGATAAAATTCCCCCCATCTTCAAAACAAGCAGAGCAGCATCTGTCAGAAAGAACTAGCAACCCTCTGAACAGCCACAGTGACCTTCTCTCCTGCTCAGAAAGGGTCTCTTATAAACCAGTGGAGGTCTTGGTCTCCATAAAATGGAAAACAAGGATATTTCCCTGCTTTGTCCTGTTGAGGTAAAAACGGAGGGAGGTACGGTGTGCCAGCTGGGAACCTCTGTGTGCAAAATGAGCTCTCTGAGAGGGGCAAAGCTCCCACGCTTACTGACAGAAGCCTGAAACCCTTGATGTCTGAGGGTGAAAAGTGACTTTCTTCTCTGTAGAGTTAGAGGATGTAATTCTGCCCTAACTAGAGCCTAGCACAGCAAATTAGCTCCTGCCTCACCACAGGGCTTCAACATTTCACAAGTGTTGGAAAAACTGTTGCTTTAACTCATATTTCCTCCTGTCCTCAGTACACTGAGATACTACACTTTTTTTCCTTACTTATCTCCCACTGTCCAAGCACTCTCTCTCCTTTCGGCCATCACATTTTTAACTGAAGAAAGAAGTTAAAATATGGAGTTTCAGTGTGCTCAGTGACAAGTCTAGAACAACATTTTGGTCCCACAGAGTCAAAAGTGTCAAGCCAGTCTTCAGTGGGCAATGACGTACCCTGTGAAGGTTATGGGAGTTTGTGGTATTTTGTGCTTGGAGGCACATACAGATCTCAGTGATGGTAAGAGAAAGCCCATCGCATCCCATCCCAGCTGCGATGAGCATTTGCAGGGCAGGTGTCCCACAGAAATGCTGTGTGTAGTTTAATGGGGGAAAGCACAGCTTCCAGTTCATGTTTTGTGTGAAGTAGCTGCTCTTTGTAGTTGATGACCAGCTACAAGAAGAGGAACAGCATGCTCTTACCATGAGAATTTATATTTTTTTTATTCACCTCCTTTGCTCATTTTCTTTAAACTCTAAGTATAAGTCATTGGGTGCTAGGATGATGTTCTGTCATTACAATGCCCTCCTAGAAACAACTCAGTTTGAAAATGCTTGTGAACTACTTGAAAGCTCTGAATTTGTAAGGCTGACTCTTAAGCAGCGGCAAACAAGAAGTCCACTAAGCAGTAATCTTTGCAGAACAGCCACACATTAAATTGGTTGATTTTGAAATAACCTTACAGTCTTGATGCTCAGATGTATTGATTCAGTCTTTATCGTTTTTTGAAAGAAGAAAGAAAGAAGTAAAACCTGTAAAAATGTGTGCAGATGTAGTATGGACTCAAATGTTTAACGTTCAGTGGACTTTGAAGAAGTTTTAATATTTCGGACAGCCAGGTCCCTCCTCACTATCACTCTGTGTGTCTCGACACCTCCCTGTCTCTCACTGTGAGCACATCTGCGACATCAGTACCAAGGTGAAGCACCTTGATACTCTAAAATACTTTACAAAACATGATTCGAGTGATTTCCCCAGCAAGTGATATGCAATTCCAGAAGGATTCAGAGACCTAGGTCCTCGTCCATGCCATTGCAATGAACTACTTCAGAGTTACGCCAGCTGAAAGTCTGGCATTCTAACTAATTCTAATTCATTATTTTAACAAATATATGTAAACAACGTAGGGAAAGCTAACAGCAAAGACACCTTCCAGGTGCACGTGTAGGGGCCAGGAGGCCGACTGTGAGTGTGTTGATGGATGAACGCTCACTTTAAGACGCAAGCAAAATCATTTTAGGCTATATTGCATTATAAACAAACTGCTGCCAAGCTACTGTATAAATCACCTCGGAAAGTGGGTGTCAGCCTAGGCTGTGGAAGCGATTCAAAATCAACCTGTCAGAGGGATTCTTCCCTCCTCCATCCAGAGACGGATGTGAAACGAACCAGGACTGATGAGTGGAAATCCCTGCATATGTCACAGTGTGGCAAGAGGCAAACGGTGTGTTAGCAGGAAATTGTTGCACTCAGAACCTCTTGTTGTGAAACACGTAGCATCCCCATCATGTCTAGAGGATAACTGGGTCCCATCAGCACCGAAGCCCTATGGAGAAACCTTCTTTTGTGATTAGAAAAGAATTTGTTGTGGTCACAAAATGCAATCTGGCCTTGATTTTCCAGACAGATAGGACACGTTCTCTCTCTGTCACTCCTGATTGCTACTACAGCGGCTTAACTTCATAAACATTGAAAAGCAGACGAAATCTTAAAACCAGTCCAGAGTATAACCGAACAGCTCCATATTAATGGCACATTTATTGCTGGCTTGCTCGGCCTGCTCCTCATCTTCAACATGTTATGCCCATTTCATGCTTGCCATCTTGGATGGGGAGAAATGTGGTGCTACCAGATTGGGACAGACTGTTNCAAGTAACAAAGTTGGCCGCCCTTGGTTGTTATAGCAATCAGGATAAGCAGAAGCCTCTCTGCATCCCATTCCTTGGCATCAACTATAAACATGGGTCTTATCACTCTGAGAGCGACCAGTTTCTGCACAACATGCTGGTAATTTCAGCAGTTAGAAGAGGCCTAGCTAAAAAGTAAAGTTACTGAACAAAATTAGTCCTGTTTTACCTCAAACCAGGACATATATAGAACCACAAATGTTAGCTACGGCTTGATTCATCCCCCACAGACTTTTCCTCTCATTGACTTACATTTGAATTATGTAAGCAAATGAATTATTTAATGGAGTAAGGTAAATATGTTGATTGTAAACGTCTGTTTGGGGGTTCAACTCCGCCCTTTTCCTACTTACAGAACATACCTGCAGTAAGAAAAAGTGTTTGCCCAGAGGAGCTTACAGATAAAATACATCAAGGAGGAAAAAGGTGGGTTGTTCTTTTCTTCTGATTTCATACATGGGGAAATGACACCTAGAAGTGTTAAGAGAGAAGTCAAAAAATGCACAAAGCTGAGAACCAAACTTAATCTTGCTGAGTTGGGTTTCCATACCACCCAAGCAAAGAAAGAGCAAGATTTCTTCATTTCTCATCTTCAAGCTGATACAAAAAATTTAAGCACTGATTTTAAAAATAGATATATATTTTAAGTAAAGAAATAAGGGCATTATTTCCTACTTTGTTTTAGGACAGAACTCACATGCAAGTACTTGTTTACTCTAAATTTCTGCCGACTTTCTAAATTTAGTAAGGTGCATGAAAAATTAGACAGTAATAAATGTCTAGCTTTCACAACACATTTTTTACAGGTTCTGAGAGTTCTCTCTCATTTCTGCTTTAAGAATGAAGAAACTGGGGTGCCAATAGCTAAGTAGTGCTCTTGATTATCCTGCACTGAAACAGAAGGAAGCACGCACAGAAACAGGAACCATTACAAATGGAAAAGTTTCTCTTGCCCTCTGAATCCATTACCAGGTCATTTCATACTGCTCATAAGTGTATCAGTCTCCACATTGAAAACAGGAAGATTTTTGTCCATAATATTCCTACAGTCTGGCCCAAAAGAAATAAACACTTGAGCTCTGAAATTAGCAACCTAGGCCCATGATGAGGACATATTTTTCTGAGTGTTTATTAAATAAGTACCTATATTTGCAAAAAATCTGGGCAGCTGACATTTTCATTACTTCCATGTCTTCAGCCCTGCATGTCTTGATGTAGCTATTTAGCTATTAGCCATAACTCTCTTCTTTAAGGAACACTTCAGTGCAAGGTTTGAGTATGTCTTGAGTAAGTCTTACAGCCTTGAGAACTGATGGTACGGGGGTAGCTGTAAGGAACTACTTCAAATGAAGGCAAAAAGGTCAAGTTCTATCTCTGGGCTTGGCCTCAATGGATTTTGTAACCTCAGGTAAATCTCTCCATAGCAAAGCGCCTCTCCTGATGCAACTGCTCAATAGGGATAGCAGCATACACCACAACCTTCGCTGGAAGCTCATGAGGAAAAATCCATGAATCTCTTTGAAGTGAGAGTGATGAGAGCAACTAAAAGACATTGTAAAATCACAAGCCTGTAAGTCAGCATGTTCTTAAAGATTTGGTAGTCCTGCAGTGTTGACCTACTCACAACCACTGCTAAACAACCTTTCCTCCACTATCCTGCTCTTGTCAGCTTTAGTCAGTACCTGCCACTTCGCTGTGATTGAGGTTTGGCTGGTTGGTACCGTAGCCAAGCTTAGTTTCTCTCCAAACTCTACTGTTCACAGTAGCCAGCAGACACAGTTCAAAGTTTCTCAGCAGTAAAAGCAAAATGGAATCTACTTACTGCCAAGGTTTGGGGCCGTACCCCAGGAGGGAAGTAGAAAGGGTCAAAACTGCCGGCAAGTCCTGAAGACTCAAGCAAGTGGTGCCACCAACAGAAATCATACCAGGACAACTTTCACTCTGGGACTTCTACGTTCCCCTTGTAGCCTTTGTTTCCATTGGCAATCGTGACGTGCTGTGTCACAGCTTCAGAAGCTTGCGAAGTTGAAACATCCCAGTGCTACCTCCCAAGCTGTGACACATTCTTCACAGTCCTTTCCTCAATGACTTGGGTTGGTTTTGTGTCTATCGGGCTTCTGGAGATCATTGAGGAGCAGAGATTGTGTATTCTGGTTTCTGCCCCTTGACTGTATATATTCGGTCTGGATTTTTTGATGTGCCATTTATCAGACCTCCAAAAGGGAAGATAAGATACTGTTAGCTTCCAGATCTACCAGGGAGATATCCAAGGACAGAAACAGCAAGCTGCTTTACAAAGACAAAACTCATTAGACACAGGGAAAGATCTCATTTGATGCTCTGTTTTCAAATAAGGAGTCACTCTGCTCCCTCTGAGCGGAAAACAATTTCCTGATCAGTGACAGCTCCAAGTGCCAGCAGCGACAGCTTTAAACCAGTGTCATTCACTTCTCAGGCCCGTGGCAGAGCAATAGATGTGTAATACATTATGTACTTTCCCATATTCACTTTGTATTTTCCTTCACAGTACCTCCAGCTCTTTTCAGTCAGAAAAGTGGGTTACGGATAATTCTTTGTCCAAATTAAGAATAAAATGAAAGCCTCGGAGAGTGCCTTTTGGATAATCTTATGGCAAGTCCCGCTGAAGGATGTCAAGTAGAGAAGCTTTCTAATGAAGTGACAAGAGTCATGCGGTATCTGATCTTCAGGAGCCAGGCAGTAAATAGAAATAAATGGGTTCTCAGCTAGCTAAGTAACAGTAGTATTGTTATACTGCGAGAAGCTCACTGGTACCATCTGGAGACTACCTGTGAAGGACCAGACCATGACATCTTGGCTTAGAATGAAGCATTCTTGATGATGGTTTCTGTGATCATAATATTGAGATGTTTCAGTTAAGATCAAGGCCTGGGAGGCAAACAGACAGACAAGATGTGTGGAAGCAATTTTAAGGAGAAGTGTCTAAAGCATCCTTTAGATTTGGGAGCTTAATACTTCTCTCCAGAAAACATTTGAGGTTATGTCTAGGGGACCATAATGCCTAAAACATCAGGTCCTCATTGCCTATATTGAACTCCAAGTTGGATTCCTGGACTTTGTACAGACAAATTGCTTAAGGAGGTGAGACTATTGGGATGCACCATTCCCTGTGGTTTTCTCCTGTACCAGGAAGCAGATGTGGCAGTAAACTGCTCCTTGTATTTGGCCTTGAGGGTCCCAGATGTTGGCTGCAGTTCTGCCACCTCCCTGTCCCAGCGTACAGGATTCCCCCAAGAAACGGTGCCAGCAGCTGAGAGATGAACCGCAGCAGGAACAAAAGAGCAAGTGTCCCACTTGGAGCACTTGACTGATGGGCTAATGAACATTTCACAGAGAAAACATTTGGTTTCAACCCTTCTATGTTTGAAGTGCCGCTGCTCTCCACCTCTCATCCACCTGAGTGAAGATTTCCCAAACTGGACTTTGACTGGGAAGAGGGGTCAAAGAGCACAGGGGAAAGGGGAATTTGCAGAAATGGATTGGGACACACAAATTTGATGTTTCTCTCTGTCTTTTACCCGCTGTCAGTGAAAATGTGACCTGTCTGGTGTGTGATGCTGCCTTTTCACATGTCCCAGAAAAAATGGTCTTTCTCTTGATCAGCTACAAAACTGACTTCTGTATTGCCGAGTTCCCTTTTAACTAACTGCATATCGTCCACATATGTTGGGAAATATGGTCACAGCTGATAGAAACTAATGATTTCTGTTAATTCTACTAACTGAGAGGCAAGGACAGCTTGTTAATGAGTGACTAATTGAGACATGAGTTAATAATTCCTTAGATGAACTTGCTCGGATTGCCAGCCATTTCTCAATTTTCTTTAGGGACACCAGTCCTCAGAATGCATGTGGCGAGTTTTCTGCAGCCGTTAAAGCAACTGAGTTCAAACGCTTCTAAAAATGAAAATACAAACACACAAGAGATCAGAGCCCTAATTTATAAATAATTGGCGGAGAATAACCACTCCAGCATATGAGTGCTTTAATTTCCATCCGTCACAAAAATCACAAGTTCTATCCCTCACTCCTGGTTACAGCATATGAAAGTCTGAGCAACGATGATTTTGGAAAAGAGCAGTTAAAGATCACGTCACTGACCTTGTGTGGGAACAGAGAGGGCAGAGTTAAGGCAGATTTAAGACCATCTGTGACAGCTTAACTAGAAATGCCAGTATTATTCACGTATTCAATGTATCTATTAACTACTGGCATGGGAAGAAAACATAAATTAGTGATTTTTGTGCCTCCCCAGGACTAATGGTTTCAGTTCCTGACTCTGTTACAGACTTATGGGCACCCTTGGTTACATCATTTGGACTAAGATATATCTGACTAAATATATAAGTCTACACCTGACTTACCTGCACAGACTTTCTTTGCAGACAGGGAACAGGTAGCCGTCTCCCACGGGGGAGATAGTGTGAAATGATTTTTATCAGAAGTGGGTATCTAAAATAAGCCAGGTTAATCTTTCCTTCACCAGTGATTGGGAAGGGAGTCTGGGAATATATGCGTTTTTACACTGCATGCATGTTAAAGTAGACGAGACAAATCCTTTACTCCTATATCTACACACTTGAAGGGAAGGGACAATTGGTCATACAGTGTGACAAGCACAACGTGGTTTCCCATAAGACACAACCCTCCCACGCCCCACGTGGCTGGACATTACCTGTGTTTCAGTAGTGTGGTGGACTAACCTTGGCTGTAGCTGAAGAGTTCCTGGGAGAAAAGTGCCCAAAAAGGAACATGAAGTTTCCTGCAGGAGTCCTTGGAGTCCACAGATATCATAGAATCATAGAATGGCTTAGCTTGAAAGGAACCTTAAAGATCATCTAGGTCCAACCCCCCCTGCCATGGGCAGGGACACCTCCCACTAGACCAGATTGCTCAAAGCCCCATCCAACCTGGCCTTGAACACCTCCAGGGATGAGGCATCCACAGCTTCCCTGGGCAACCTGGGCCAGCGTGTCACCACCCTCAGAGTGAAAAATTTCTTCCTGAGATCTAATCTAGATCTCCCCTCTTCCAGTTGGAAGCCATTACCCCTCGTCCTATCACTACATGCCCTTGTAAAAAGTCTCTCTCCACCTTTCTTGTAGGCCCCCTTCAGATACTGGAAGGCTGCTTTAAGGTCTCCCCAGAGCCTTTTCTTCTCCAGGCTGAACAACCCCAACTCTCGCAGCCTGTCCTCATAGCAAAGGTGCTCTAACCCTCTGATCATCTTCACGGCCCTCCTCTGGACCCACTCCAACAGATCCATGTCCTTCTTATGTTGGGGGCTCCAGAGCTGGACACAATACTCCAGGTGGGGTCTCGTGAGAGGGGAGTAGAGGGAGAGAATCCCCTCCCTCGACCTGCTGACCACGCAGCTTTTGATGCAGCCCCAGGATAGCGTTGGCAGTGCCTGCTGCCCAAGAAGTCATGCTTCTCTTTTTATTTAGACTTAAAGGATCACATGTTTATGTCCTCACTGTCAATTAAACATGAATCCAAACCTATGCTCAAATGGATTCATCCATCCCCCCAGAGACAGTGAACAGGCACATGTCTGAGCAATGGAATGGGAAATGTTGTTCCCATCTACTGCTAGAAGCTGATATTAGCACCATATTAAGCTTTGTGCGGATTCAGAGGAAGGTCAGTCCAAGCTTTGAACACTTTGCAAATCAAGCAAAATGCCTGTGGTCGGCAGTGTGATACTCCTCACATGTCCCTTACCCACTGCCATGGAAAGCATCCAGACATGTGGTGCAACACACTGTCCTCCTCCTGACTTACCAGGACTTTGAGCAACCATCATCCCGGTGTGGCACCAATGTTCACAAGTGAAACTCTTCAGCCATGGCAAAGGGAAAGTAAAGGAGGGGACTAGCCACCACAGAAGGCTGTACTCTTGCCACAATAGCATTGCTTTATAAGCGGTGGCATGCAAAACTGATAAAGTAACATCATTTGTGCATTTCAAGAACATGTTGGTCTGGGACTTGTAATGCAAAAAAGTGGAAGTAACAAATATAGGTGACAGGTCAATTCTCCAAGGAGAAGATGGAGTGCCTCATCAATCATCCCATATTTCCTTATTTCTTTCAGGTCACAGCATCACCAGCCATTTAAAAAGTATTCATAAATGTCACTAATGGATTATCACTGCATTCTGAAAAAAAGCTACATTTATTTATGCATGGAATGTCAATTAAATTGAGATAGATATTGAAATTAATAAGTACCCAGTAAAATGTAAAGTGCACAATTGATTTTAGATCCTCTGTTATAGGCACAGCATGTAATTACTAGTAGTAAATCTAAAATGAAAATATAGAAGCTTATGAGATGCTTCAGTGCAGTTGTTCATTTAGATCCACATAAATCCAGGGGACACACATTAGGAGCGCCGGCACTAGCATAAAAGGACTAAGCTATAACTACAACCTTCATGGAAGGAAAACAAGAAAAATCCTTCTACAGCAGAAAAAGAGAAGAAATATATATAACACTCATAAGCGTGTGTTGATGTTTCTATGTTGGGGGGTAAAAATCAATAGAATAAGTATTAGTTAACACACATGGCAGGGTACAAAATAAAAATGCCAGGAGATTCAAAGATTAACATTTTTTTTAGTTTCGACAAATAAGGGAAATTGGTACACAGTACAGCATCTAGAACAACTAGCAGCCAAATTCATCAGGTAATTTTTACTGCAAAGGATAGTTTTGTAATGCAGTTTAATATGTGTTTTGCTTGCAAGTGTAATAGGAGACTTCAGTGATTCATGCAAAGCTACACGTTGTTCTGTTCTTGTTTGGGTTTTATGCCATGCTTATCACCTCAGTATCTGAGTTCCTGAGATATTAAGATTTCACTCGCATTCTAAACCATTTTTGTAGGCAAATCCTTTAGCTTCATAATCTGTTGTTCTAAATACGATATGGTTTTCTATCGGTGCTTTTTAATTTTAGCTACTGTTGCCCAGTGGTACTCTTGCCAACTACCAACAGGGCCACAATCTACTGTTACAGTCTGCGTTGCATAAGATCAACGTATTATTGTCATTGTCATTATTGCCCATATTATTGTCATTATAGCACCCATTAGGAATCAGTCTATACAGAAAACAAGAGTCTTCATAATCTTGGAAGTTAATAAAAGTCATCTTTAGAGAGCTTAGGGAATTAAAAATTTATGCCAGAATCGGGCGGGATTTTTCTGGCTGAGTGCCAGTGATACAAACATCACTATGCACAGAAGACAGGGAGGCACATTTCACCCACTGAGGTCCTGAAACCACAGGCTGGTGAAAACTTTTAGCAAAGTTGAGCTAAAACCAGCTGTCACACATTGGAGGAGTTCGGCTTTGGAATCAGATCCAGATACAGTGACCTGCCCAGACCTCATGGGTGGAATTCAGTGGCCTAAACATATGTGTGCAGTATCATTGCAGATGCTGTAAGGGATTCATTCCCCCTTCCACTTGCCGTTCCAGAGCAACATGTCTCCCACATGTCCTGTGGCATACCTGGCAGGCCCGCACAGGTGTCTTTAATACCTAAGTGTATCTAATGCATAGAGTTGAAGACTAGGACAGATCCTCCAAAAGGCCTCAAATTATACCAGAATCCTGTGTTTAGGTTGTTCATTTCTGTCCTATCTGTACATCATAGAATCATACAGTCATAGAATCACAGAATGGTTTGAGTTAGAAGAGCCCTTAAAAATCATCTAGTTCCAAACCCCTGCCATGGACAAGGACACCTTCCACTAGACCAGGTTGCGCAAAGCCTCATCCAACCTGTCCTTGAACACCTCCAGGGATGGGGCAGCCACAGCTTCCCTGGGCAACCTGTTCCAGTGCCTCACCACCCTCACAGTAAAGAATCTAAATCTCCCCGTTTTCAGTTTAGAACCGTTACCCTTTTTCCTATTTTTATACTTAAAGAGTCCCTCCCCATCTTTCCTATAGGTCCCCTTTAGGTACTGGAAGGCTGCTATAATGTCTCCCTGGAGCCTTCTCTTCTCCAGGCTGAACAACCCCAACTCTCTCAGCCTGTCTTCACAGGAGAGGAGCTCCAGCCCTCTGATCATTTTTGTGACCTCCTCTGGACTCACTCCAACAGGTCCATGTCCTTCTTATGTTGGGGGCCCCAGAGCTTGATGCAGTACTCCAGATGGAGTCTCACCAGAGCAGAGTAGAGGGGCAGAATATCATCTCCTTGCATAACCTTGTGACTAAGGTATTGCTACATTCCTCTGCAACGCTAAGAAAAAAAAATCTGTGTCCAAAAACTCTTGAGCACAGTCACTTGGATGTAAATCTTTGGCCAATACTAGGTCTTAGCCGTTAGTTGAGGACATAATTCCCAATCTGTTGGATGTGATTAACAGAAGAGGGCATACAGCGCACATCTAGTGGCATTTGGCTGCCACACTTTGTGGTTGGGGTTGTCTCACAGAAAGACACTTTTTCTCTTTGGTTTCAGGTTTAGAGCAAACACCTTCATTTAGAGTGGATTATTCATCTGGGAGCGTAAAAGGAAATAATATCTCTAAGAACCACAGTTATTCCAGTGTTTGAATGGGAACAAAAGAAACTTAGACCTGTATCTAAATTTCATGGGAAGATAATTCAGAGACTTCAAAATATGAATAATAGGCTTGGTGTCTGAATGCAGACTTCTGAATGCTTTTAATAAGCTCTGGCCACAGACATTTTATGATCAATAGAAATATAAAGTAAACAGCAAGAATCAACTATTCTTTATAAAACAAAAATATTTCTCAGTCACTCCAAAATTATCTTTGTGGATGGCTGGTCTCTGAGTGGTGATAAGCAGATATGTCAGAAGAGGGTTTAAGGTATATATATAATTTTCTTTAATCCTCCTAAGCAAACCATGGTCATGCAACCATTAAATTTGCAAAAAAAGTTAGTAACGCACTCTTAGAAGGAAGTTATATGTTAAGAGGGGTACACATCAGCTATGAAATCTATGGGCAGAGCCACTGAATTCAAGAGGAGTCTTGGTTAAAGTCTGTCTCTGCTTTCTGTGTTGAAATATTGCCCAGAATAGTTGGGTCCCAAACCAAAATAGATTAATATAAACCAACACTATAAATAGTAAAAATGATGGTAATAAGGAGGTCATCTGGATTCTATGAAGGTATTTCCTTTCAAGAAGTAAGTCACCATAATTACCCAAATGAATTGCACCTTCTTGGCTGCTCCATAAAGTGTGTGAAACGAGGTCACTATGCACCACCACTACCATCAGCATGAGCAACCTTTTATGTTAGCAGCCTGTCTTTTTGATGTGTCCTCTTTTCCCTTGATCACCTCCCCTGTAATCCTATCCTGCCATGACGCCCATACTAGAAGGAAATGGTGTGCTTACAGCTACATATGTGCTGGCAGGCTGGTGGGTCTACACATCCTGATGATTCCTCCTCAGCATTCTCCTGGAGAAACTGGCTTGGATGGCTGTACTCTTTGCTGGGTCAAAAACTGGCTGGATGGCGGGGCCCAAAGAGTGGTAGTGAATGGAGTCAAATCCAGTTCACAGCCAGTGACAAGTGGTGTTCCCCAGGGCTCAGTATTTGGGCCGGTTCTGTTTAATATCTTTATCAACAACCTGGACAAGGGGATCGAGTGCACCCTCAGTAAGTTTGCAGATGACACCAAGTTCAGTGGGAGTGTTGACCTGCTTGAGGGTAGGATGGTCCTACAGAGGGATCTGGACAGGCTGGATCGATGGGCCGAGGCCAATGGTATGAAGTTCAACAAGGCCAAGTGCTGGGTCCTGCACTTGGGTCACAACCACCCCGTGCAGCAATACAGGCTTGGGGAAGAGTGGCTGGAAAGCTGCCTGGCAGAAAAGGACCTGGGGGTATTGATTGACAGTCAGCTGAATATGAGCCAACAGTGTGCCCAGGTGGCCAAGAAGGCCACCAGCATCCTGGCCTGTATCAGGAATATTGTGGCCAGCAGGAGCAGGGAAGTGGTTGTCCCCCTGTACTCGGCACTGTTGAGGCCGCAGCTGGAATACAGTGTTCAGTTTTTGGCACCTCACTACAAGAAAGACATGGAGGTGCTGGAGCGTGTCCAGAGAAGGGGAACAAAGCTGATGAGGGGTGTGGAGCACAAGTCTTCTGAGGAGCACCTGAGGGAACTGGGGTTGTTTAGCCTGGAGAAAAGGATGCTGAGGGGAGACCTTATCGCTCTCTACAACTACTGAGAGGAGGATGTAGCGAGGTGGGGGGCGATCCCTTCTCCCAAGTAACAAGTGATAGAACAAAAGAAAATGTCCTCAATTTGCACTAGGGGAGGTTTAGAATGGATCTTAGGAAAAATTTCTTCCCTGAAAGGGTTGTCAAGCATTGGAACAGGCTGCCCAGGGAAGTGGGGGAGTTGCCATCCCTGGAGGTATTTAAAAGACAGGTAGATGTGATGCTGAGGGACATGGTTTAGTGGTGGTTTCAGCAGTCTTTGGTTGGTGGTTGGACTCGATGATCTTAAAGGTCTCTTCCAACCTAGGGGATTCTATGATTCTATGATTTCATGACTCCTGGGTGCTGTTGGACAGGATGCACAACCGAGTCTTGCCAGTGTTCCAGGTAAAACATTAATTTGGGTATCTCGTCTCTACCAGGCTTTTATGAATCTTGTAGGAATTTAATTACCTCTGAAACCTCTATACCTAACTCAAATTTGTTTGAAATTCACCAACATGTTTAAAAGATATTCAGAAGGACGAGATAGTGAACCTGGGTGAAAAAAAGGCAGTATTAAAATTGATCTCACATGACACCTCCACTGTTCAGCTATCTCAATAAAACTCCGCTCCCATTTATTCCTACTGGATATGGGTCTTCCCAGGTATTACAAAAACTTAGGGATATTAAGGGAGGTCAGGCAGCAAATCATAGAATCATAGAACCATAAAATCATAGAATCACAAAATCATAGAATCACAGAATAGTTTGGGTTGGAAGGGACCTTTAAAGGCCATTTGGTCCAACACCATGAGCAGGGACATCTTCAACTGGATCAGGTTGCTCAGAGCCTTGTCCAACCTGACCTGGAATGTTTCCAGGGATGGGTCATCCACCACCTCCCTGGGCAACCCGGACCTGTGTTTCACCACCCTCATCTTAAAAAATTTCCTCCTTATATCTAGTCTAAATGTCCCCTCTTTTAGTTTAAAGCCATTACCCCTTGTTCTATTGCAGCAGGCCCCGCTAAAAAGTTTGTCCCCATCTTTCTTAAAAGTCCCCTGTAAGTACTGAAAAGCTGCAATCCCCTTACTACTTACAGAGAACAGGGGAATTTAGGATTTCATTCCCACACAATTTTTAGCCAGCATTTTCCCTAGATCCTCTATGCAGTAAAATATAAATTCACCCTTGAAATCAATGTTCTCAGATGATGGGCAGCTGACTGAATCATTATGTGGACAAAAGACATGTTATTATCATCCCCTTAATGGAAAGGAGCCCCCACCGTCCAAATCCCACCCCTACTACCATCTAATTTCATACTCTGGCCTTATATAAAAATACACTTTTGTGCATATTCATCTATTCTCTAAATGCCTTTTTGCATGTTTCTGTCTCATTCTCCTCTCTATTTTTCAGAGCACTGGGGTCAGATAACTTGGACTTGAAGAATTAGTGCGTAACAATCTATTTTATTCTGTTGATGCCTGCACTCAAATTGCATTCTGCTGAGCAGACCTGTGCTCTAGGTAAAGCATACAGGAGGATGTCACCAGCATCCCCACTGATTTGCAAATTGGTCCCCAAGAGACATCTTGGCAAATACTCCCACAGCTCCCGAGAGCTTTACCTAATAGAAGCCAAAACAATCTAAAAAGGAAGTGCTACTTTTTATATACTCCATTTGCTTTATTTGAAGTCTGCTTGATCTAAAGCCAGAGGCATGATAACAGCTAATATATTCTTCACTTGAGAGGCAAGGCACCTTCTTCTACGCATCTAAAAGACTGGAGTTATGATCCTGAGAGGATTATAAATTATATAAACTTCTTTTGCCCAGGGTAGTGGATTTTTCCAGACCTCTTAAGTGCGCTTTCATAAGGATATGCTGTTTTAAACCAGGAAAAGTACAAAAGAGAAAAGGACTGGGATGGGCACTGCTCAAGAATGCAATGTCTCTGAAAAGGACAGACAGTTTTGGCATGGTTTCTTGGGGAAACAAATCTCACATTATCACGCTCTGTGAGTGTGTGTTTCTGCTGGTCCTTCCCCTGCTTGGGCAGCATCAGCCTGACTTGATACAGAGGGAGAGATCTCAAAGATATCAAGTTCTCAAAAGTTTCATGGAAACTGCAATCTGAGCTCATTAACTGTCAGACAGCTGGAAATCTATACAAGAAAGAGATGTTATAAATGTCCCTAAAGCTTCAGAGCCTGTAGCTTAAAGTTAAACACCTGAGAATGCAAACAGGATCTCCCACCCCTGTTCTCTCAGCAGTTCATAGAAATCAGTGCTTCCTTTTTTCCACCACTCCGGGCAAGATTTGCTTTAAGGGCATCACAGCTAGTCACAAGGAGCGTGAAGCTCTTTACCTGCAGAATGAAGCCATGTGGAGGTATGCAATAAGCTTGTTATTATAGTATCAGTGAAGCTCCTGCTGCACAAAATGTTCTTAGCTTAACAGGTTTACAGTCCAAATAGTGAAAATGTGGTGGAGAGAGGAGACCAAGGCATAAAGATGAAAAGCAACCAGCAACAGACCATGTTCTCAAGCGGTGGCATAGTCAGGACCAGAAACTGTGTCCCCTGAAAAAAACGCCAAGAAAACAACAGTGCCCTACAAACTGTACCTGACTTTATCCCGCTCCAGTTCTCCTGCAACTCAATTTTGTACTTTTTGTCACTGGCCAGTGAGTTACCAAGGTTAATAAACGTGTGCTGAAACACTAAAGACTTTTGAAGCCTACGGCAGGACTCAGCTTATCTAACTTTAGATGACTTCAGGGTAGACTTTTTAGTGAGTAACCCTGGACTTCCTTGGAATTAATTAAGACCAAGTTAATAAAGTCAAGGAGTTTTAGAGTGTAAAAATGTACCCATCTATTTTAGACTGAGGTGAAACACATCTGAAAATCCACTGTGTTGTAGAAACCAACGTAAGCGAATGAATCCCACTCCCACATCCTACCTTCCAACCCATCACACAGGCCCAAGAGCAGATTTACCTGGGACGCAGGTGGGGTGTATGAGCACAGGCGGGTGCATCCAGGCTAGAGCCTCCTCTTCCGCGAATATAGACTAGAGTCTTAGCACCATCTAACAGCAAGAGTGTCCAGGTGAGGTGTAAATGCCATGTGCACCCAACATCCAAATATTGAGCGGATCTCTCGTTGGTCTCAGCATGTCAACGATCAGCTGTCTGTTCCAGAAGGACATGTGCAGCTGCAGACACCTACAGGATGAAGAAACGGCTCCTTTTGTTTGTCTGTCGGCTCTTCCCGAAAAGACATGGCAATTGCAGAAGTGCTTTTTGTGTCAGTTCTGAAGGCACAAATCCTGTTCTATATTGCCACGTCCCTGAGCTGCCTCCCTGGCTGTTTTATAGCACTCTGAAGAGTGTTCTTAGGTTTTCTCTCCTTCTCTATGTTGATCAATATCAGAAAGGTATTTAGTCACATCAGCAGTGATCCGTTATGTGAAGCACCCTCCTGGCAGGAAAAGCCATTACATTTATTTTTCTAATGCAGCTAAGTAGACATTAATATCCGTAATTAACTATTTAAATGCAGACTGACTGATTTCTCTGTGTTCATACCATCTGCAGACTGCTCTGAAAATCACAGTCTTGAAACGACACTGACTTCACCCTGCCCTTTTCTATCAAAACATGGTTCTGGGCATGGACAGTGCTTGCCTTGATCCTACTCTTACACAAGGCTGATTAAGGACACGTATTTGTGGAGGTGAGGATATTTTTGTTATAGTTGTCGTTTGTGTCTGGGTAACGTATGTATGTCAAGCATTGCCCTCTCCTGGTGAGAATCAGGAGTTCAGATCCTAATTTATAAGTTTATTTGTGCTTGAGTAGCCAGGATTCTCGTGTACAGAGGTTAGATGAGTTTGGAGGGGTCTCCATACCTTCATATATGCTTCTGAATATCTGAATTGATGAGAATTGTTTATAGCAGTGAAAAGACAAAGAAAAGGTGCTTCTGTACATTAGATTCTCTGATACTTTGAAACTGAAGGTGATTAACACATGGTTCTCTGTTTATTTGTTTGTTTCTTCTACCAAATATTTGAAAAGAGAATAAAACAAGCATTATTCATTTGTGACTTTCAGGGGAAAACCCAAAAATTTCCCACCAAAAAGAATTAAACCTTCCGGGTGTTGCCTGTTTTAGTCTTCCACATTAAATGCTGTTGAAGTGTCAGCTCTGTTATGCGAGGATGGAAAATGGGATGGGTCCCTCTCTGTGCTTTCTGCTCATCCATCTGCTGATCCAAAGCCCTTGCCATCATGCCGTGATGGGGAGGACAGCCCACCCACAGCACAGCTCACGATGCACACATTACGTTGAAGAGAAAATGTCCCCACAGCAGATGTGTCTCCTGCAGCAGGTGGATATTCCATGGTTCTGCAGCTGCCCCCAAAAGCCTCGTGTATCCTGTCCCTTACCTCCATTTTCACTCTGTTTCATATATCATCCCATGCTTCATGTTGACTGCAGAGTATGAAATACCTTGCCTCAAACTCTGCCCTCAAGTGCTCTCTTTCTCTTTGAAAACATCCTTTTAAACCAGCCTCCTCAAACTGACCTTGCTTTTCTCAAGGACCCATCTATCTGTTTTCTGGTTAACTGTTCCATTTTTATGCTGCTTTCCCATGGAAATGAAGCCTAGATGGTCTTTGTCAGCTTGTATATGTCTCTATGTGCACCGCCAATAACTTCTGAGCTCATTAACCAAAGCGATAGAAGAGCCTGAAGCCTCAAAGATAATTACATTTCATGCAAATAGGAGGCTCAATGCAGAAGGCAGGTCTTACAGACACCGACACCATAGGAAAATAAACAAGCATAAATCTTGGCATACACAGGAAAATCCACATGGGAGAGAGCCTTCTACAGGTGCCCCAAGCACAGGAAAGGCTTCAGTCATAGTTTAAGCCTTGCTTAAAGCCAAAGCAAATCTACCACAAGACACGCATCCACAGGCAAAGAAATTTAATTTATTCCAAAAGTCCTGAAGTAAACTTTGAGTTCATTCAGTGTAATATCTTAATTAGGTTTGTATGTGAGCTAAAAGACAGTAACAAAGCTTAGGCCAATAGATGCTGTACTAAGTTTTTTTGGGTGGTTTAATTCATAATCTAGAAAGTATTTTTATTTTCTTTCTAGTTGTTTGCTTGTTTGTGTGAATCCAAATTCACACAGTGATTGTTTTTCCGAGGAGTTTGTCCCAGACATTTATTTTCCTGAAAACAGTGCACTGGACATTGTTTACAACCTCTTGTCCCATTCTGCTCTTTCCTGAACTTATTCACAGTGCTCTGGGATGCATCTTCCTACTCTTTCCATCTTCTGTAAAACCTGCTATAGGATTGTCAGTGCAAGCTGAAACTGGAACCAGGGGCCTGAAGGGGATGTGGGTTCTCCATCACTGGAGATTTTAAAGAAAATATGAGATAATTGAGAAGGTGATATTTGTGGAGTTGATAATATTTTGGGTCAGAGGATTAAGACAGCTAAATTGCCAGCCTTATTTTGCACTATTCTGACATGACGTCCACTATCTGTCTCCACGGCACTTCATTCTGGCAACACTTCTGTCTGGATCACTCTACAAATTTCTTGCATTTCCAGGTCTTCCTAGCCCAAATATTTAGCTCCAATCACACTCCTATTTTTTCACCCGGCATACTAACAGACACTGTTGGTTAACCAGTGGGATGTCACCTGGTATCGCCTGTCTGCCTCCTTGCTTTTGCTACCATCTGAGATCAGTTGGCTTATTTTTAACCAGCATCAAGGAAATATCAGTCAGCTTAATTCTACTGAGTGAAATCCACTTCTTTACAGAAACCAAGTCAAAAAATCAAAGCAAGAAGCAGATCCCAACTAAGTTTTATTATTATCATCTTCTTGTACTATCTGCTGTATAAAGCAAATTTCATCCTACTGTTAAGCATTTCCAAATAGCCTCAAAGCTATGGTTATTCACTTCCCTTCAAAATGAACAGGACTCGTTTACTCAGGTCTTAGCCAGAGGTTTATTTTTTTCTACCAGTAACCCCTCCCAGCTTTCATAAAGACATCTGTTAAATCTCTTCCCAGTCATACCCTCCTTCTAACTCAATTTTAGCCAGGACTCTCTTTCCATTTAGCAGTAGGGTGGCAGGAAAGAAAAATGCACTAAATTCTCCATATGAGATTACCTCTTGCTTAGGAAATTGCAGATTACTGGAAAGCGAGTGTTCTCAGGAAGTGTCACTGCACATTTTTCTGGTTGTTTATCTTTTCTGGTTACTGTCCTATCAAAGGCAGAACAAAGGGTGGAAGGACCCATGGTGTCTGGATGGTACTCACATTTAATTTCTGTACCATCAGCTCTGAGGATGCTTAAGGCTTTCTGTGATGTGTTCTACCAGAAACAAAGACTTGGTCTCAGACCTTACCCAAGTGTTTTCATCTCATTGCAGTTAGGCAATCTCTAAGGTGAGCAATGGAAAAGCAAGGCTTGCTGTGATATTACCTATGGCAAAGAGACAAGAATTGCTGAAGAACATTTTTTTCCACTTTTCTACCCATGCAATAGTTTCCATCATCATTTGTTGGATTGCACTGCTGTTACCTATAAATGATTGGCCAGTCTCTTTGACACAGTGCGAATTGCTGAATTTTTTTTCATTCAGCTTCTTTGATTTAGTTTTTGTTGCTCAATTTAGGGATTAGCTATTTTTTCACCTGTTAGGATTTCCTTTTCTCATCTACGAACTACTGACTTCATTTATGTGGTGGTGTCAAAAGGTTCAGAAACACAATGCTTGTTAATTATTTGTGTGTGTGTTTGTCCCTTATTTTCTTTTGGTTATGACGATAATGATGATTATTAATGGTAGTCCCCTAGTCCAGGTCTCTAATCTGGTAGGGAGTAGTTCAACGGGAATAGCAGGCTGCAGAGAACAAGATAAGCTATGTACACCCTAACTTACAGTGACCTTTCTTTCTTCTGCAAAAACTACTAGCTTAAGAAAAATCTCCACAGTCATAAATCACCATCACTCACCGCTGTTTGGAAAGAGCTGGATGATTTTGGTACATTTATCATGGTTTAAGGAATTTTGACACGTTGTTCTCCTCTGAATGTAAAAGTTCTTTTCTTTGTGGTTGTTTCCTGCCACCACACGCACACATTTCAGAAGGTTGCTCAAAAAAGTGACAATACCAATTGTCTTTGCACATTCGGGGGGGGCGAGGAGGCACATTGTCCATGCTCCTTGAAGTTGAAAACGCTGGAGGAATTAGACCTTGACTGAAGGAGCTTCCGTGGAAGGTTAGAAAAATAACAGTTCGCTAAACACATGCCTGATCATAATTACCACTGATGACTACCTTATGTGTCGTTCTAGGCACCTCGCAACAAAAAATATTATTTTTTGACAAAGGTGTTGGCAACCACATGTGGAAAAAAAATGAAGCTTTTTTTACCCATTTTTTTTCTAGCTCTTTTTAGACTGATAGTTACTTAACTTGACTGTAAGTAAATAACCTACTGAAGATAGGGAAGTAATCCAAGAGTAAGAAAAATGTTTATATACTAAAAGACAATCTGTGGATAGTAGGATTTATAATTAGAAGAGATCAAAAATGAGATTTCTGCAGTACTGAACATTTTGAAATATTTTTCTGCCTCAGCATAGGACTTGGAACAGAAGGAATATTTGTTTAAAAATGGAAATTCGGATAACTGCTATTCACAATTGCTCATTTGAAATTTTTTGATTAAAAAAACCCTCCACTCTCAGATACAAACATTTGCTTAGCTTTTTATTCATTAAATTGAAACTAAATACTTCTAACCTGCTTGACTTGACCTGACCCTATTTGCAACCTTCTTCTGTCGGTCTGAATTGTAGATCATGAGTCCCTGTCACTAAAAATCTTTACGGAATATTACGTTTCAGTAATTGCATCAGCAGCCATTTAAAAATTTCTCTAGGAGCAGAGAGAAAAATATTGGCCTTTTCTTTTACAGAGTTATCCTGCAGGATCTCACAGCTCTTGATGTAAGGCTGATTTTAAACTAGTTCAGCTGGTGCAAAGAGCATAGTATCACAGAGTTGGGTGTCCTCTAACATACTTACAATCTACTTACGATATACTTCTCTAACATACATGCAATCCAGTATTAGTATAAGGAATGAAAGGATTTCCTCTCATTTGACCTGTGTTATAAAACAATTTACTATAAACATACATGTTTAAACAAATCTGAATTTATGCATCCACATGTTGATGCCTATATGTACATAAAATGCTCAGTTTAATAACCTGCCTGCAGGTGTATAAAAACATTGAGATGTTCTCGACTATCCTTTCTAGATTCCAGATGTTCCTGTGGAAGGGCATGGTACTCTTTACAAATTAAGCAGCCCCATAAGGGTGTTTTGGACACCCTATGAAAACTTGAATGATGTGAGGTGCCTGTGTGTGTGCAGCAGGGTTGAGCCTTAAGTGTCTGAGCTCCTGATATAGTCAACAGAGATCTAGCCAACAGAGCGAGTGAGATGGGTTTCAGCTGCCTGAGAAAGACAGATTATCTCACAGCTCCTAAATTCAAACTAGATTTCTCTGTGTTGGCAACAGAATCCCTCCTAAAAGAGCACAAAGAGATCACAGAATGGTAGGGGTTGGAAGGGAACTCTGGAGATCATCTAGTCCAGCCCCCCTGCCAGAGCAGGTTCACCTACGGCAGGTTGGACAGGAACACATCCAGGTAAATTTTTAAGATCTCCAGAGAAGGAGAGTCCACAACCTCTCTGGGCAGCCTGTTCCAGTGCTCTGCCACCCTCAAAGTAAAGAAGTTTTCCATCATGTTCAGACGGAATTTCCTGTATTCCAGTTTGTGCCTGTTGCCCCTTGTCCTGTCACTGGGCACCACTGAAAAGAGACTGGCCCCATCCTCTTGTCACCTGCCCTTTCGATATTAATAAGCATTGATGAGATCCCTTCTCAGTCTTCTCTTCTCCAGACTAAACAGCCCCAGGTCTCTCAGCCTTTTCTCATAAGAGAGGTGCTCCAGTCTGTTGATCATCTTTGTAGCCCTTTGCTGGACTCTGTGCAGTAGTTCCTTGTCTTTCTTGAACTGAGGAACCCACAACTGGACACAGTACTCCAGATGTGGCCTCAGCAGGGCAGAGTAGAGCGGGAGGATGACCTCCCTCGACCTGCTGGCCACGCTGTTCATTCATAGATATTCACCCCTCCTGTGTCTACTCGTCTGTGAACTGAGTTGCACCCTAGTTCCTTTTGTATTTACTGGGAGCTCAGTTTGCAACATCTGCACACAGCTGGCAGGTATAATGCAGGACTCTAAAAGAGGCCAGTGCTGGTCTGGACTAGCACCTGGGGTGCAGGTGGAATACCTTACAACATCTCAGCATGTGTTGGATTCTTCTGTTTAGGCAGCTCAAGCAAGCCTTATCTTCGCTGACTCTTATGGGAGCTGAGACACTTAGCATACAGAGGCACTTAATTAGGCAGTCTCAATTTCAAGCTGTCACATCAAGGTTAACTTCAGCCGCACCAGCATAGGATCCAATGCCATGCCCTAGCCATCCAAAGTGGGGAAATGGCAGGAGACTTCTCTGTGGAGCTTTTATAACTCAAGGAGGTCTACTCGGCATAGTCAAAGGTGTTTAAGGCAAGCCTACGTTTGGACAGATGAATTGAGATATAAATGCCTTTGACTCCACTGCCAAGGTTTCTGTTGTCCATAGCATCAGTCTAGACAGCTAAGTCCAATACAAAAAAAACCACTCTAGACACATCAAGCTAGGGAGAATCAGTCACGTTCCTAGTATATGTCTCAAGACATCAAAAATTAGTGACATAACCCCTAGTGCCTCCAGGAGAGACAGCTTCATTTGTTTCTAAAACATCTGGGAACTAAGAAAGGTGTAAATTCCAGTAGCATTTATTAATATGGGAACTACTGCTTAAAATAAAATATGAACACCTTTTCTACTATTGCTTCATGTCTGCGCTCTGTTGTTCACCATAGCAGAGAAAAAGGCAATCCCCATTTATTTAATTGGAAAAAATCCTCTATATTAAAAAGAGATACCTGTTTTCAAGGATTAGCTATATTCTTGTCACCTCACAACATCCACTGAGTTCAGTTCCGGTGCTGAAATAGTTTATTACATCCTCCTCGATCTGTCCCCTTTGCAAAAGCAAATTGTGATCCTAGGAAAAACAATGAGGGAGCCTCGGTTTCTCAGCTTTGCTTGGAATTGCTCTCTGATTTCCTCTTGCGTCATACGGTTACTTTTGGTGCAAAGGTATGGGTGAAGCTTGACAAATAACCAATATTTTGCTGAAATACAAACAGTGGGGACGTGTGACTCCTTTGAGAAAAATTTGACACAGGAGCCCTTTTTCTGCTGAATGCATGAGCAGTTATTACTGCTTGAACTGGATGAGTAAATCCCTTAGCTCTCTGAGTCATCCCTTATGTACACTGCTGACTTGGATGCTCAGGAGAAGATGGTGTGGGCAGCAAAAGCTCCATCTTCACTATATTAAAGAGCACACAGCCAGGGACTGTTCTTCAGCCTTCCTCTCTTTGCTGGCTAAGCACAGGATCTTCAGGCGAAAGCCTTAAGTTGAAATCTAGTTGCCCTATGGCCAACAGTGATGAAGTGAGTTATTTAAGGTCCAAAGTAAATCTATGAGAGGTGGAGAAGGAGGTTTATCTCTCTCATACAGCACAGCACCACACAGTTGACAATGACTCAGCTACCTCAGGAGGACCAGGACCTAGAGGTGGATGCTGAGGTCTGTGCCCAAGCTAGCTTATTTTCCTGAGCCCTCTTTTTCTCTGCTCTCTCTTTCATTCTGCTCTAGAAAAGCTTCAAATGGAGTGGTATAAAAAAGAAAAAAAAAAATGATTACATTATGAAAACCACTTTTTCTCTAAAGGTAACGTAGGATAGGCAGATGAAACCCAAAATTAGATCGGCAGTGTAGTTAAAGCCTCAGAGTGACCACTCACGTTGAGCAGGAAAAAACAAGGAGTGCAGCCGAACTGCTCCTGGTACCTGACTCCAAGAAAGAGCTTGAGATTTTTGCATGAACCAGGTATTCCCATTAGGGATGAAGACTCATGGGGTCAGTGTCCACAAAGATGCCTTATTGTGTGTGACATTCAAAAGCCACCTTCAGTCAATGCCAGCTCTTCAGACTGAAACATTTCTAAGGGCAGATAGGGAAATTTCTAGGAGTATGAATGTATTGACTCATTAAGGTTTGGACAAAAGAGATGCATAAGTCTGGAAATTAGTAACAGTTTGAAAGAAAAATGATATTAAAACATCATCAGCCAAAAGCAATATCACCATTGTAACAACAAACACTAGATGAAATAGATAATGGAATTGAGAAATCATTAGGCAGTGTGGAAACAGATCCTCTGGATAAAAAAGAACTCTTAGCATTACAGACAATAATTATGACTCTTCTCTAATGCCCTGGTGCCCTGACTTGACCTGCTTGCTGTTGTCAGGCTCAAAGAAAGTCCAGGACCAAAATCGGAATTTTGATTGAGTTGCCCTAATGAACAGAAAACATTCGTATAAATGAAATAAGGTGACATCAATGGCACACTGAAAAGCAAAGACAATAGAAGCTATCAAAATCCAAGCAGTAATTTGTTTTTGAAAAGAAAAATAATTTTGGATTTGCATAATCCTGAAATAGAATGACTATACCTTAGAGAAATTGATTAAATTTGCCTGCAAATTTTCCTGTTCCCATAGTTATGATTGTGGTAAAAGGCCAGGCAAACTGTTTCTTGAGTGATTTATTAGCAGGATTTAGCTTCTTGTTCATATGTGTAAAATATGCATTTAACAGCTTTTGATTTTTTCACATTCCTTCATTACTTGAGATTATGTGATGCAAACGCAGACTAACAGTTTCTGGCAGATTTCTCGGAAATTAGTAATGACTTTGCAGTTTGTAAATTTACCTATTTCATTGTGTATTTGGTCAACATACATTGTGGGACAATGCTTATGATGCCATGAAGCTTTCAGGTTTGATTTGCAAATATTTTCCCTCTCAATGGACATTCATAAAATATGAGATCCACCAGGGTAGGCACAGCAGGTATATCAATAATATCTATGTAATCTTAATTTCTGTGATTGGTGTATTATGTCAAAAAGTACATATGAAGACTTCACTCTGTTTGATATGCTCTACATAACACAGAAAAACAACAAAACGCCTTAGTGCCTCCTCCAAATACAAGGAAAGTGAAAACGCAGTCACAAATATGGTAAGAACTTATCCCAATAAGCTGTCTAGGTGAAAAAGAAAATCTTAAGGAGGATTTGACAAAGAACAGTGTGGATTTTTTTTTGCTTGTGCCGCTAGCACTTTCACATGTGCAAAGAAACAGCGCAGAAACTGTTGAAAATTGGGCAAAGAGGGTAGGAAAGCTGTTATCAGAGGACAGCAGCTTATGGACTTGACAGCTCATCATCATAGAGGAGGTGACACGCACTGAGAGTAACAACAAGCAGCTTCTCTTTGGCTTCCTAATTAACATATCCCAAAAACTTTACTATTTTACCCTCATTACCCCAGTGCAAGGCAGTGCGAGTATCCCAACAGTGTGTAGGGAGGCAAGGGGTGGCGAGGCCAAAGCATGCACAGGTAGTCTGTTAGTGAATGGAGTCCAGGTCTACCAAGGCACAGGACAATGACCAAATCCCTAGAGTCACTTTATTCTCCTCCAGTTGGAAAATATAGGGTATCATCTCCACCCATGCCTGAGAGTGTGACGGTACCAATGGTTTGCAAAGGTAAACAGAGCCAGGGGGAAAATGACGATGTCACAGCATTAAAAATTCATTATGATTAGCATTTTTATTGTTACTGTGTGTCAAAACCCCATCACTGACTACAGTCCTTATTCCTTCTCTGTCGTGAGCTGTATAAGCCCAGACCAAGAAGAAAATGTCTTCCTCAAGCAACACATATACAAGCTCCAGCAGATGGGTGTAGAAGGATGGAGATGACGAGGTGAAAACCGTGACTTGGCCAAATTCACGCACCACTGGCCTCATCCAGTTGAGAACTAGGAGGGATCAGAAAAGAACAGCAAGGTGGCTCCATGGCTATTTTACAGACATGTCCTTCCAAGGGCAAGACATTAGGGAGAAGATATAAAGTTGCCTTCAAGGAACCTAAAAAACAGGCAGTGGGAGCAGCATTGACCTCATGGATGAAAGGAAAGCAGAAGCTTCCTTATAGCACTGAGACCTGAGGGGTTGGAAACAGCCCTCACAGATTTTGAATACAAAACCAAGGCTCGTTCACAGGCATGTTAAAAAGGACCTAGGCAGCACAGAGCTAATGATTTAATTGCTCCAGTGTCTTATTGGTCCCATGGGGATAATGATACTTTCCTTAGAGGGATGTTGTGAGTGGGAAGCCCAGACACTGACAAGTGAGTAAGCAGAAGAAGGTGGGGTGGCCAGAGAAACCACTATTTGGCTGTTCACTCACTGGCTTCCAGGAGAAAAGAGTTCTGCTTAGGAAATCTCCCCATTTTGCAGCATTTTACTTGGAGATCTGTTCTCCCATGCATATTAAATCAGGTAGGCTCTTTTAGGGGTGAACACTTCAAAGGTGGTGGCCTTACAGCTCACAAAAGTGAACCTCAGCTGGAGAAACACAACACCACTTGGAAGGAAAAATGCAAATACTGGAGGAAGGAAAAGGGGGGCAGACTTTGGAGCTGACAGTAGGAGTGAGAATGGCTGGATGGTTACGCGACAACTGTAAATGGCTCTCTAACTACAGAGCACTTTAGTTTTACAAGCACAGAGTCCTCTTCTGTTACTACCCAGCAGAGTATGTGATAGCGTAAATGTTCATGAAAGATTTGGCAGCCTGGCCTCCCGCAAGAAATATGACAGGGTCACAGGTTGCTTTGTTTTGTTTTATTAATTGGATTTTCTGGGCTCAGGGTGCTCCTTGCTGAGGTGTTAGGAACAGACACACCTGTAAAGGAAGCAGGCTAACAATTTCAAAATAAAGAGATCATTACTGCGCCCATGGAAATCTGGATCTGCGTCTCTCAAGAGCGGTTAAAAGGCATTTCACAACTTGCAAGATTCCACTCCTAACAGACGCGCAGATCTCAGGAGCACCACCAAACTTTGCGTTTAGAGGGTTATTTTTATTTTAATTTGTCTCCTGAGGCAACCTCGTTTGAGTAGAGTTTTTAAGGACAAAGTGAAGGACTTTAAAAGCATCTTTAAGCCCACAACTGCAATACCTGCTACAACCTAAATCTCAAGTATTTAATGGTTCCTAAAAAATATATTGCCTTGTTAATGCCTGCAGCAAAGCATACAGTTTATGGTGAGAGAACAGTAATGCCCCTTTAGCCATCTGGCCAGCAAGAATACAATGGGGTGTTTGATAACAGCCATTTACGTGTCTGCAGGAGATGGCTGCAATAAAAAGAACAAACAAGCGCATTTACAGGGGGCTGCAGTTGGGTAGCGAGCCAGACTAGGCACCATAAGAAATTTAATGCAAATCTCTACGGTCCGATCACAGACAACTCCATTGCTTCCAAAGTCAAATGGAGCTCAGTGCTTTCTGCTACGAGATGCAGATGGTTATTCCAACCCAAAATGAAAGTGTCGGAAGAACCTTGAGGGTCCCTGCCACCGTCGTTTTCACCTACCAATGCAATTCTTGTGAATATTTTAACTTGTTTAAAAAGACGGCAAACCCCATGGAAATAGCACCAAAAGAGCATGTGCAGTGGAACTAAGCACCTTGCGCTTACTCCATAGGCATCGTATGTATTTGATGGAAAGATTCTTACTGACTTCAGTGGATTTTGAATTAGGGACATAATCACCAAGTCAAAGTAAAGCTATTATTGCAGGGCATGGGTGTGTTGAAGCAACAAGCAGATCCAGAAAGGATCTGTCAGAGAAGGTCTTCGGGGTTAAAATAGAAATTTCAGGAGGATCATCTCTTAACTTTCTATGATTTTGTGTATTACAAATGAGTGTCACAATTCTTACCCAAGTCACATTTGGAATACGGCTTCGTAACAGGAAACCCCTGTGTTTCAAGACATACTGAACTGCTGTCTTTCTTCATCCATGAACATGAAAATTGTGTACTATTATTTCATTCATCTGCCTGTTTTTGCACTGGTCACACAAAAACTTGTGAAAGAACAGCCAGGCTTTTCAGGCTTTTAAACATGCAAATATAAACTGCTATTAAGGGTACCTCACATTTCCTTGCTTAGTGTCTGCGTCATAAAACATAATAGTTCTACAGTATTTCCAGCATTGAAAGTGAAGTTTTTCCCTTTAGCCCTAAAGGGAAGGAGAAATTTATGTCACCTAATTTCAACTATGTAAAAATTAGGCATCTAATCTAAGATAGTCATCTAAGTCTTAGCTGATGCAAGGAATGAAACACCTTCCGAGCACAATTCATGTAATCGTAAACCAGGATGAGAATCAGCTCCAGGGGAAAATGCCTAGATGGAGATGTCTTCATGTGCATTGAGTTACAAAACTCTGATTTCCCTCTAGAGATGTCTGTGGCACATTTAGCTCCCCAACCATGGGAACTTCCTGGTGTTCCAGGCTTTATAGGGCATCCCACACAGTCTTCAGAGGGTGTAGATCTCCTCTGATTGTGTCATATTTGCGAGCCCACACATCTCCCTAGGGCACCTGAGTGGCACTAGATGTCTGTGTTTAGGGAACTGAATAATATTCCTATTTCCTGGTCAGCTGAATAGCTCTTTCTATTTCATTAACTGCGTTAACATGATGTCCATTGTCTATAATGAGAATTTAGACATTTAGTCCATTTGTCATCACTGACATGTGGAAACCTAAATTGCAGTTATTTAATCTTCAGAATGAATCTTTCCCTGCTGTACCTAATGCGCGTGAGCTGGGTCAGTCTGTGGAAGTACATATCTCTTTTTATTGAGCATAATGAGATCCCAGACACAGAACTTAGACTAAGCTCCTAATTTCTTAAGGGCTCAATTGTAGTAGATATGAATTCCAGTATAGATGTTCATGGTTTTGATGTTCACGTTTAAGCCTCTCAGGATACTGGTTTCTTCAAATAACAGAACAAAATACTAATGAGGACGGTGATCTAATAAATTGTTCTGGTTTTCCAAAAGCAATGTTTTCTTTCTTATAGCTGTTTAGTTCTTCATCAACACCTTCCATCTGGTGAGCTCATAGCATTTCATTCACAGACTTTGATGAAAATCTGTAAAATCTTTTCACACACACACACAAAAAGGCAGAAGCTTCACCACGAGCAGAATCTAGCACAGGATAGACGAGCAAGAACCTAACATTTACAGCTTCAGATGCCAACATTGTAAATTGTAGAAGCAACATTAAGAATGGAATTGGATATGCAACTGAGTGTAACACTATGGCACCAGCATAAATCGGAGCATAAACACTATGAAACAAAATATTGCTCCTTTGCTGCTTGAAAAAAGTCGTGGTTTTCACTAAGCCTATGCTTTAAACAGTAAATGCAGCAGAAATGACAAATATAGAAAACAGAATAAAAAGGTGAATTTAAGCTCTTACTTCTTTTCATTCTTTTTTTATTATTACTTATTTTTTTAAATATAATTTTCCTGGGACAGAACCTGGCTGCCTGTAAAGCAACTGGACCACCTGACCCCAGAATGAATTACGCTTAGTTCAAGTTATGAGTATGCAGGAAAAATATTTGTGACTATATATGCTTGTCTTGGAACCAATGTCAGGTTAACCAAAAGAAATGACTGATTTTGATCGTCACAATCTTTCACTCGTGGATAGAATAATCCACTACTGAATTTCAATTTTCTCCTACTGAGTTTACTAGTTTGATTTAGCTCTTGCTAACTAAGAGAAACAGATAATATTTGGCCATTGACTTCTCATATATCTGTCCCAGGGAGTCATTCAGCGTCATTACAATATCTGCTGACCATTTGAAAACTAAACCCACAGATGGAGCTTGGGTTTTTTTCAATTTCAGGCTGCTGGTTAACAGCATGATAGTTTGCAGCTGCAGTAGATAATAAATTTTACCATCTTTTCCAAATAAAAGTGCCTCTACAAATATGCTTTTGCATCCTCTACAGTAAGGTGCAGCTTAGAAACAACCAGCTATCTTGGGTCCCTAACAGTTATGTTAGCTTTGAGCTCCTGGAGGATAATTTTCCTGTATTGGGAACTATGTTTTTTATCTCTGCTGCACAGAATTGTTCAGTTTGGACATATTCTGAGAAATAAAATCCAGTCTCTCCTTCAGGATGCTATTTGGAAAGGACATCAGCTCCTGAAAGTTTATGTTTTTAGATAGTCTTCCAGCCTGTTCTATTCTAGTTCTTATATCACACCCATTATTATATCTCAGGTTATTGCCTGCATCCCTGTAATATGTCTGTATTTCATAGAACACAAACTTTGATTTCTGGGAGTGATGGATACCACTATTTATTGTCCATTCGTGAGATGACTCTTCTCCTTGAGTTTTAGTACTGTAATCAGAATGAAGGAATGTTTCTGGTCGAAAATATTATCTGTCAATAAATGCAGTTTTAGGATGGCCAAAAAGAATCATAAATTAATGTGAAAAGTTTAGCAATAGGGTAATTTACAGAAACAGTAATAAATGGAAAATGACAAAAAAATAAAACATTTCAATTTTTGTCTGGAAACATAACTTATTCGACTTTCCCAGGATTTAAGACAACATTAAAGGAGGTAAGAAAAAAAAAAGGCCAATAGACCCAGATGTTCCAGTAAACACCTTTTTTTTCATCATTCTCACAAAAAAAAAGGAGAAAAAGTTGTCCAGACCATTGTCACCTGCTCTGCCCTTCACCCTGTTCCAGTGGTCACCATAAGGACTAGGAGGACCTCAACCCACTACTTATAAGCCCGGATGGACATGCTTTCTTGTTGGTAAAAACCGTTTTTTTCTATTTTTATATTCTCTAAAATACATTCTATATTTATATATACTCCAAGTCTTTCACCAAAAAAGAGCTCTTTTGCCCACTTGCATGGCTTGACTGAACACCAGATGTGTCAGGCAGAGGTTTCTTTTCAAGCCACTTTGGTAGGTAAGAACAGTACAACTGTGCAGAGGTGCCTGAATAGCACAGTTTGGGATCCAAATGTCTCACAGCTTAAATCTGAGAAAAATCAATCCTTTGGACACCATTTGTTCTTCCTTTGCTTACTGTCTTACATCGTATCTCCATTAAGTACTTCTTAACTGATTAATTATTTCATCAATATGCTCAGCTCCAGTTATTTGCAAGGTATGTAGTCAATTCATGGAACAGATCTTTAAAGGGCAGAGTTGGACATTGCCTAACCTGTAAACCTCTTCAAACGTTGGTGTCTCACCAGTGTTTCAGAAGACTGAGAGCATCTAGCTCATTAGTCTAATATTTAGTAGTTTATAAGTGATGTTAGGCAGCTCCCCATTACTCTAGAAGCATAGCTAATATAATTAGACTTTTTGTTTCCCAGGAATTCATAGCAGTTCTTTGACCAATGTGAAACAGAGTGAGTGAGACTGGATATTACTGAGCACACACAAACTCATTGCAGACAACAGGCATGCTCTTTTATCTTAAATGAAAGGAATTTTGTGTGCAAATCACAGCATCTTAATCTGCTCCCCAATAATACTGTGAAGCTACGCTGTTCAAAACACGCAGCACAGGAGGAACTGCTCCTCAACAGGTAGAAAATATTCGTCTTTGAAGAAATCAACAGCTATGCATTGTACGTATTTCCATGAAATGGCAAATCAAACACTTAGCCAAATAACAGGGTATTAGAGCAAGGAACAAACTCCACAGGAGGGCAGGAGACACCTGACTTCAGGTACGTAGATGAAGGTACCTGAATGGTTGTGATTCAGTTCCCTAAATGCAGAAATCTAGTGTCATTTGAGATGTAATAAAGTAGCCAAAAGATCTATATCATGCTGGCAGACATCTCACAGGACACACAAGGCATACAAGCCCTCTTGGAGCATCCAGAGGCCGGAAAGGAGGTAGGAAGGCAACCCAACCCAAATGGCACTAGATGCCCACATGAGTAACTGAGTCCTACGTTTGCCATCTTAACTCTCTTTAAAGTCAGTGGAGATCTGAAGCTGACCCAGTTGGCCATGCACAAGGGGCAAGGCAGTTAAAACACTGGACAATAAAGAAGTTATACTTTTCAGCAGAATACCCTGCAAGAGCCCAAACAGCACTAAGCACTTGTGTTTAAGCAATTTAATCCTGCTCCTGACTTCGATTTTTCGTTGCACAGAAGGTATAAACAGTTTTCCAGTTCCCCAAAGTAAATCACTGCTAGAAACACAGTAAACATTTCTTAAGCAAATGCTGAAAAGCACCGTCAGAAGTTAGTAGTGGATTCAGATAAAGAACACAATTGAAACGTGACTGAAAAAAAAACATTTACCACACTGATATTTGTATACACAAACAAAACCACTTTGATCCATTCCCATATATCTCAACTACACCAACAAAATGAAGAAAGACCTGCGTCTTGTAGGGGAGAAAAAAAACAGGGACTCCTTTTCAAAAAGAAATCCAGACGGCTGTGACCTCGAAGAACCTGCGAAGCACCTGAGGCAGGACTCTCTGCATCCGAAGCATTTTGTAATGAGGTTTTTACAGAGATCCAATTTTAGATGCTCCAGCTGAAATCAACATAGACGTGTCCTAGAAAAAGCCACCGGGCTGGACTACTGCCAAGAGCTGCTCTAAAACTGACTATAACTGTTTCATTTAGTCTCATGATAAATAGGATGGTTTAATGGAAACACTGTACACAAAACTGTACTGCTCAGGTAATTACCTTGATTGAAACAAGTGTTTTACACTGAAAGCAAAATTCCCTTGGAGTTAAACCAAACCACAACAAGAACGAGACCTCTGTGGAGGCACAGGCATATAAACAAGTATGTGTGTTAATTATTTTCCAGTGGTTCTCTTAATGAGTCACTCGCTAGAGTCCACTGGTCACAAAAATGATTACTTTAATGATGATTCATAGAAATTGTGTGTGCATTGCAAATACCAAGTGTTGCACCAGTTGCCATGGCAGGAAAATGTGTGCGGCTTGTTCCATAAATAGCAGAGTAAATAATTGCATGACAGCTTGTTCTTCCTTCAGAGGGTCTCCCAGTGTTGGAAATGGTCTGCAGGGAGCTCCCCACGTTCAACATTTTCCCTACTTTTTCCTAGGCTGGCAGATTAAATTCTTAAGCACCTATTTTCACCCACAAAGCTAAATTTTTAGCTTAGGGTTTTTTTCTTGCATTGGAGACTTGGAGCTTGATTCTGGTCCCTGTTACCTTGATGCAAATCAGCAAATCTGGAGTAAATCTATTTATTTCAGGATAACTATATTACTATAACCTCCAGCTACAGAAAACAGCAGACAGAAGAGCAAACATTTCTCTCTCCACATAGGGCAGTGAGAAACAACTTGATATTTATGACAGGTAGAAAATGTTCACTTTTAGTATCATAAAACACTAAAACGAGATTTTTACTGAAAAGCCTTCTTCCCCTTACCAGCAGCACTCCCTATCCCATCCTAGGATTTTCTCAGAGAAATGGGTTTGGTCAGTTTTAGTCTTGTCCCTCTTGAAAAGCGTGTGCATAATCTAGAAAACCCTGAGTGTGCTTTTGACCTGGATATTTTCTAAAGTCTAAATTTTTGAATTATTTTTAAACTGAAAATACTAAAATATGACCCTTGTCCTTACAGCACTGGGAAGGAAACAGTGAAAAAGTATGTAAAGAAGCATATGAGAAGCTTGGTTCCTGGTAGTCACCCCTCGTGAGCACATTGAGACTAGCAGTGAGCAAGGAAATCACAGAATCACAGAATCACAGGGGTTGGAAGGGACCTCTGGAGATCATCTAGTCCAACCCCCCTGACAGAGCAGGGTCACCCAGAGCAGGTTGCACAGGATGGTATCCAGGTTGGTTTGGAATGTCTCCAGAGAAGGAGACTCCACCACCTCTCTGGGCAACCTGTTCCAGTGCTCTGCCACCCTCAAAGGAAAGAAGTTCCTCCTCCTGTTTAGATGGAACTTCCTCTGGTCAATTTTGTGCCCGTTACCTCTTGTCCTATCACTGGGCACCACTGCAAAAAGACTGGTCCCATCCTCCCGGCATCCCCCCTTTAAGTTTTTATAAGCATTAATGAGATCCCCCCCTCAGTCTTCTCCAGACCAAAAAGACCCAAGTCCCTCAGCCTTTCCTCGTAAGAAAGATGTTCCAGACCACTAATCATCTTTGTAGCCCTCTGCTGTACCCTCTCCAGCAGTTCCCTGTCCTTCTTGAACTGGGGAGCCCAGAACTGGACACAGTACTCCAGATGTGGCCTCAACAGGGCAGAGTAAAGGGGGAGGATGACCTCCCTCAACCTGCTTGCCACACTAAGTAAAGAAGTCCCATACAGAGCTGGAAAGCTATTTTCAAGGGGAGGATGCAAACGCTGAGGGGTAGTGTGATGGAGGTGGATTTTCCCACCACCAGGGATTGATAAGCCTGCCAGGGAAGGTAGCTCCGCGTACAGTTCGCTTCACTGAGGCTTTTAAGCATCTGCTTTCTCTGAAGGGTCTTTATTCTAAATAAATGATACTCCTCCATACGGCAGCTGTTTGGTCACAGATTACAATGCTCATTACCCCAAAAAGAAGCAGAACAGCAATGCAGAAAGCTAAACCAGACTTGTAGGGGCTATCATGTGTATTAGGGAACTGCAGAGGGGAAGATTTTCCCAGAGGAGAAGACACAGGTGACGCCATCAACCGCCATGTGATGGTTTGGAGCCCAGAACCAGAAATAAAGGACCACTGAATAAGACAAGGAAGAGTGAAAACCCCTCTCCAGGAAAGAAAGGTTAGGGCAACTGAGACCCTTGAGGTTGTTCCCCTGAGCTATACAACCCTCAAGCAGTTGTTAAATCTTTCTGTCACCCGTGTTCACAGACCACTAATCCTCCTACAGTAAGCAGAGTGTAGCTGGGATTGCCTCATGCCTGCCCAATGCCTAGCCCTCCGGAAGGACAGTCCTACCATAAGACATTCACAGCCTGAACAGGCAGGGCAGAAAGCAATAACATGTAGGAAAAAATACGTACTGGTATCCCTGTGTTACGGGATGATGATGAAAAAAGGCAAATATAATAGAATTCTGCATTGGTTTCCCAAGCAAGGGAGACTAAAAGGTTGGACCTCCCATGGTTTGGGGTTATTACTGGAGCATACATGAAAATTCAGCACAAGTCCTCAACCAGGGTTTTCAATGAGTAGAACATAAGGCGTTTTCAGGCCTGCCACTGGCTTCGTATCCTAACAAACATTGAGGACAAGATGCCAGAAATTGGCTGTTCCAGAATTTGGGAAAAGGACCACACTGCAACAATGATGGTGAAAGTAAAGAACCATCTGCTGCTATGGCTTGAGTTGCAAAAATATTTTCACAGCTCTAAAGTGGGAGGCAGAGCCCTGGTAGGAACCAAAAATGCCACACTGAGAATGTAAACAGATGAGGAGAGAAGCAGAAAAGGCTGCAGATATGGCGATGTTCTGCTTGGCATCACCTGCAACATCACTACAGGGAATCAAAACATGTTTAAAACTCATGCCTGCAGTCCCAGAAAGGAAACAACAGCAGCTTATCAACCTGATCCAACATGTGGGCTCCCCACCAGCTAAGCCAACAAGAGCCAGTACGGAGATAAACACCACTCAGATGATGGTTGTTACTGCATGGCACATGGTTGAGACCCACAGCCTCCCGCTGGGCAGAAGAAGCCAAAATGACTCTCCAGCTGGTAATTGAAATAGACAGGGAGGCTGAAAACTCTGCTCTCCACAGCTTGCCTCGGAGCTCTCGAGCAGCCTGTCAGAGCCCAGCAGACCCAAGTAAAAGCAGAGAGAGAGCAGCAACCACAAGAAGGTGAAGGCAGCTACCAGAAAACAGCTGCTGCCTTCCGTGTCTCCGCAGGTTTTTAGACAGCAGCAGCTGCTCATAAATGGGAAAGCTGGTTCTTTTTCAACCCCAGACCACAGGGGACGTTCCCTGAAAAAGAAGAGTGAAGAGGTACTTGGCCAGGGAAGAAGTTAGCTTTGTAGCAAACGTACAGGTAGCCACGGAAAGTTTGTGTTTTTCTTAGTCTGCTACTGATCAGAGTGGTACAAGGTAAGTGATCTCTGGAAATAATAACAGGGTAATAATACAGTCTATAGTCTACTAGTCTGAGCATTTTCAGTTTATCCATGTATGTGAAGCTCTCACAGACCTCAAGGACCACTGCATTTTGAATATGGAGAGGAGACAAATTCAGTATTGTGGTGTTTTAACTCTGTGAAGCCCTTTCATCTTCAGCTCAGAAGACCTCCTCTGTAGTACAGAGGATGAGTTACACAAGCTGTTACAGCAAACCTGACATTTGATTTTCTCAAACGGGTTTCAGAGCTTGCGTTCATTTACCTTCTGATGTAAGGTGGCTTATACCAGGTCAATCCTTTTGCACTTCAAATACAGTAGCATGAAAACACCTCTGAGGCACGTGCAAAAGTTTTGTCTCACTTACGAAGTTCTGACGTGTCACGGAAGGCAGGAAGCATGGTTTTAAAGACAGTAGAAAAGGGTTTGAATTTGTCTCTGACATCTCATGCAAATACTCTAAACATTGTCCTAAGTCAGAGTAGAGTTGTTAAAACTGTGTGGTCACCTGAGTCTTATTTGGGTACGTTCTCAGATAAACGACCACAGACAGGATAGATGGAAGAATCCCTAGTTTCTTCATCCCAACAAAATTGATTAGATGCAGAGAGGATGTTGTCCATGTACCCACTGGCAGAAATGAGACAGACAGGACACACTATTGGCAAAAACTGGGATGGCTTGAGAATTTAAAGTCCCCAAAGTTAAGCAGAAATTCTGCAGGGTTTTCAGGATCTAATATTTTGAGTTGAGTTCTAAGAGTAGATGAAATTAGTTGTCTTCTTGAGGTGTCTTTATTTCCACCAAATCTACAGGGACACTAGACAGCTGACTTAGACAAGGCTCTTAGCTCTCAGGCAGCTAAAATTAGATGGCATAATCCCCTAACACACTCCCCAGCCATTTTATAGATCTAGTCCTACTGACAGCTGGTTCTGTTCTAAAGCACCACAGAAAAATGCTACTACAGATCCTTGAAGAAAATAATGTCCCAGATAGTGATGGAAAGGAATGCCATCTGTATCTCTGAATCTCAATTTTGTTCTCATTAGACCTTCATTATATCAGCCGTCATTGTTGTGCAGAGACCTGAATCTATCCCCTCTATATTCACCTGCAAGCTATTTCCTTTAATTGCTGTGCACACAGAAAATCAAATGTATTCTAACAACAGTGATTCATTGGCTCAGCTGTTAAATGCAATTTGTGCATCTCTCTATACAGTTTATTTATGTATTTCCCAACCCTGCACCATCTGAAAGCTTCCCAATCTTTACTGAAGTTATCCTCACAAATATTTCCCTAGCTCCAAAGGGCAGATGTGCAAGAATAGCCAAAACCTAATCCCTGTAGCATTCTCTCCAAATGTTTTACTTCCACTGAAAACACAAGTTTACAGACCAAAATCCTAGGGATATAAAAACCAGCATGGACTAGCATCTGTCATACCAAGAGATGAACTGTTGGCATGGAAATCTCTCATGGGGGAGCTCTGAAGTCAAGTAAATGAGCTAGGAAGTTAGTCTGAATTGGACTTCACCTAACTTAGCTACTTATGTGACTGCCCTTTTCTAACAAGATCAGACTGTTTGGTTGCTTCATTAGAGGAGTGAAAAGAATGTGATAAATCTCTAATTGTCCTGTGGTGGAAGAAAAAATACATAAAAAAATCCAAAGCAAACATTCTTATGTAAGTCACTGTTGAATACATGCTGATTTCCTGGCATGTAGGAGAGCCTTTTGCTAGGAGCAGGCAGTGAATTGAGTGAACTGGATATACTTGAAACAAAAGCGATGTGTTCATCACCCCTGTTCACCCAGCTGGACTGAGGGTGCTGGTGGGGAAGCCATGATAATTACCATTTCGACATACACACATAAGTAGTTACGCACATCCCCACTTGCTCTCATCGCGAGTTAACGTTACCGTCTTTCTCCTGTGCTTTCCCCAGATCAGTGGGTTGTGTTCATCCTCCCATCTCCTTTGAAAAAGGACCCCCCGGGGGAAAGCATCTTGTGCATATACTTCCTGTCTCATCCATGATGTGGTTACTACAACAGCTGTTGTATGACAGAAAACAGCTATATTTGCCTTTCTACAATCGCAAGAAAGACAAGACAGTATAACTGTGCACATCTAGCAAAAGACATTATGTTTCACAGTACGGCAATAACATCTTATCCTTATGTAGGACTATTTCTTAGTTGAATTTGAAAAGCCCCTGCATAGCTCTGGGAGAATTACATTATTTTTTTCTACCTTCAGAGATCAAATGATGTGACCTTACACAGGAGACGGCTTCCATGTTTGTCATATTCCCCGTTCTTCTCAACGCATCCTATTTTCACATTGCCTTAGCCATCAACTGCAGTAATGCAGCACTGTATTTCCATGTTAAATGGGTTAAAGTTACCTGGCTGAACAGACAGCTACACAAGATTCAGTGTCACTGACTCCCGGAATTCAACATCCAGTCATCCCACAAAATCACAAGCTTGGCAAACATACCAGGGTGGAGGACTTGTTCTTCTTGTTTGCCATCTCATGTCTGAAGTTTTTACATCTTTAGGGTTTGGGCTGCTTGGGAGCAATTCTCTAAAACAGAAGTTTCACGGTGTGTTGCGTGAGCAGAGGAACCAGCAAAGTATCGTATACACAGATCATAGAATCATGGAATCATAGAATGGTTTGCATTGGAAGGGACTTTCCAAGATCACTTAGTCCAACCCCCCTGCCATAGGTAGGGACATCTTTCAGTAGACCATGTTGCTCAAAGCCCCATCCAACCTGGCCTTGAACACTTCCAGGGATGGGGCATCCACACCTTCCCTGGACAACCTGTTCCAGTGTCTCACCATCTTTATAGTAAAGAATTTCTTCCTTATATCCAATCTAAATCTACTCTCAGTTTAAAACTGTTACTTCTTGTCCTGTCAGTACAGGCCTTGGTAAAAAGTTTCTCGCTGTCTTTCTTATAAGCCCACTTTAAATATTGAACGGCCACAGTAAGGTCTCCCCAGAGCCTTCTCTCCTCTGAGCTGGACAACCCCAACTCTCTCAGCCTGTCTTCACTGGAGAGGTGCTCCAGCCCTTTGGTCATTTTCATGGCTTCCTTTGGACCTGTTCTGACAGGTTTACATCTTTCTCATACATTTTAGCCAACTCTAGCCAAGTTACCACACACCATAAATAAGAAAGTCACATTAATACAGAGGTGCAAAGAGTTAATTATTTTGAAGTCACAAACTATTCAGTTCTGCCACATAATGTGTACATCTGTGTATCTGTAAAATTTGTCAAAAGAAGTACTCTTGCCTACATAGCTGAAGTTTCACTGACTTTTTTTAGTCCTGGGTAAAAGAGATCCTGTTACACGCTGCGAGGGCTGGGCTCCCCTTACAGACTCCGCTTTAGGAGGGACAGTCATTGCCTCTCTCTTTTCACTCTAACAGCTCAGTAACCTCTCTACCCTTCCACCTACTTTAACAAAACTTACAGGAGATTAATAGCTTTGAGACCTCTGCCGTTCTGTCAACTGTGGTGAACCTGTCTAACAGACACACAAGTGACCTCGGTGAACGGACAGCTACACCAGCACACAGAGGAAACACGATCGCAAAATCTTTTCTATTTGACATCTAAAATCCGTCTGTCGCAATGGAAGAACTTAATGATTCTGGGAGTTTTCGATCAAGTGACATCAAGTTTTGTTGCTCGTTTTGATTCCACAGTCTTCATGCACCCCTGGGGTTAAAACGTGGAAGTGCATCTCTGGGAACTTCAGAAGTAGCTGTAAGTATATAGATATATAATGATAAAAAGATATATCTCATACAAGTTAAAGATCTCCTAATAGTTTAAAACAGCGCAGCTCTTTGCTTTGATGTGCAGAGCACTCAGGCTGACCAGGAGAGGAAGCTGCAGGCACCTGCAAACATATTAACACATGGCTTAAAAGGAGCTTATTCAAAGCAGGAAGGGCGCAGTGTGGAATGAATTTCCCAAAGTTCCCTCCACCAGGCCAGCAAACACATGGTACAAATACAGCAGATGGTGGAGTAACTCTGTAGAAAACAAAATAACTGAACTTACATCCCAGCTGGAAGGAACCAGACATGATTAGCAGAAAGCAGGACTATTTTGAAGAAGCAGAATATGTAGTTTAGCTTGAAAGAGTGATCAGGTTTGGCTGTAGAAGGTGCTGAGTTGTCTATTCCTCCACATTTTAGCACGGAAATTTTCCTAGTGAAAACCAACTGGCTTTCACTAGCTACGGGATATGTAGGTGACGGGACATCTTCTGTTCCCCTTTGCTCATAATGAAGAAGGTAAAAAGAAATCTGGTATAAGCAAAGGGAAAATAAAAAGAAGTAATAGGAAATAAAAGCTGTCGCAGGCAATGAAGCATTTGCCACAGTGGAACAGACTGTCACAAGGCACCACTAAAGTAAGAGCTAGCCAGATGCAAGCCCCAGGGAAATTTTTTATGGCTAAGGAAAATAGCCAAAGCTTTGAGATGAAAAGCAAAAAGCTAAACAAGAAGTTTAGTCAGAATAAAAGCCCTCAGGCTTCAAGTCTTAAACTAGCCTCTAACTACTCAGGAAAAAAACCTGTGTCTGGCCACAGAAATCTTAGTGCAACCTCCAACACAGTTCTGTGCGCTTCCTCTGCAGTCGGGTTGACTTAAACCTGCTCGAGATACAATAGTGCTCTAGGTAGATCCTAGGTCTGATCCAGATTGACAACTACAAAATCATCCTCATCATCAGAGAAATCTGTTGTTTGCTAACTCGCAATACCAGATCAGAGGAGGACTGTGAAACGAAGGCATATACCATGCAATGATCCACAATACTGTTTTTTCGTCTAGAGTCTGACACAATTTTTTTTCTCTGAAATACCCGAAGAGAATTTTTTGACATTAATTAAAGCCTTTTTTCCTTTTTCTGCTGCAAAATGTGATCACTTCCAAATGATTTGCCTTGCCACAATGCTGTCAGCAAAAAGCAAAAAGAAAAGGATTTCCTTAAATCTGCTGTCCATGATGTCCGTGCAACCTGCAAGTGCCACTTTCTCTTATCTCTGTTGGTGACAGATGAAGTCAAACACTCCAAAGGCTCTTCAATGATGTGCACAGTCACATGGGATGAATCCTACAAAGTGGAACACCATAGAAACGAATGAGCTGCACTCCAACCTGCAAAACTCTCTAAAAAATTAGCTCCTTATTAAATCAGGTATGTCCCCCTAACCACTATAAGCCATTTATCGGACTATTTACAGTCCCTGCCTGCAGATAACATCATTCTCATGTCTCTTCAGACGGAAACGTTCGTTCTTGAGTTTTCACTTAAAAATGCATATTAAAAAATCCCTTCCTCATACCACTTGTGAAACAATGACAGATCCTATCGCCAGTATCTCATTCCCATTTAACTTGATTTGTAGCTGCATGAGCACATAGTGAAATAAAGCCTCTTTTTAACACTTTCACCACTGGCTCACTTCTTTCATTTGTAACAAGATTTGCTCTAGAGGAGCTCTCACCAAGATTTTAGTGCTATTTGTGCCTCCAGATCTGGTCTCAGTGATTTCTAAAATTAACCATTTATTTTCAATCATTTTCCCTGCTGAAAACAAAAACCAAACCAGGGGCTGCTTCTGGTTGGATGATGAGATAGTTTCCAGACAGAAGCCTTAACCAGAAAGTGCCTTTCCAAGCAAGGGTTTTGTGTTTGTTTTTTTTTTTAAGGAATGCCCCCATTAAACACTAGAGGATTAACTCAAAGGCTAAATGTGGGGGTCTATAGTCTACAGTATCTGTCTCGGAAATTCACTGAAGATTCCTTTTAGAGTCAGTACAGTTTTCTCACTGTTTGCCTTATCCCGAATTAGCTGCTTCATTTGGTTCTGTAAACCCCACTGATTGTGTGGACAAGATCTTCACTGACTGTGAATGAGTCTGGACAGCCCAGGGTCCAGAGCGTGGTACATGCTTGAGGTACAGTCTCATTGCCTAAACATTGGCCCCTGGTACCAGCTTGACTAACCTGATTGCCTTCTATGACAAGGTGAACTGCTTGGTGGATGAGGGAAAGGTTGTGGATGTTTTCTACCTGGACTTTAGTAAAGTCTTTGACATGGTTTCCTACAGCATTCTCCTGGAAAGAGTGGCTGCTCATGGCTTGGATGAGTGTAATCTTTGCTGGGTCAAAAACTGGCTGGATGGCGGGGCCCAAAGAGTGGTGGTGAATGGAGTTAAATCCAGTTGGCGGTAGGCCACAAGTGGTGTCCCCCAGGGATCAGTATTGGGGCCGGTTCTGTTTAATATCTTTATCAACGACCTGGACAAGGGGATCAAGCGCACCCTCAGTAAGTTTGCAGACGACACCAAGTTCAGTGGGAGTGTTGANCCTGTACTCGGCACTGTTGAGGCCATAGCTGGAATACTGGGTTCAGTTTTGGGCCCCTCACTACAAGAAAGACATGGAAGTGCTGGAGTGTGTCCAGAGAAGGGCAACAAAGCTGGTGAGGGGTCTGGAGCACAAGTCTTCTGAGGAGCGGCTGAGGGAACTGGGGTTGTTTAGCCTAGAGAAAAGGAGACTGAGGGGAGACCTTATCGCTCTCTACAACTACCTGAAAGGAGGTTATAGAGAGGTGGGGGTCAGTCTCTTCTCCCAAGTAACAAGTGCTAGGACGAGATAAAATGGCCTCAAGTTGCATCAGGGGAGGTTTAGATTGGATCTTAGGAAAACTTCTATCACTGAAAGGGTTGTCCAAGGATTGGAACAGGCTGCCCAGGGAAGTGGTGGAATCGCCATTCCTGGAGGTATTTTAAAGACAGGTAGACATGGTGCTGAGGAATATGGTTTAGTGGTGGTTTTGGCAGTGTTACATTGATGGTTGGACTGGAAGATCTTAAAGGTCTCTTCCAACCTAGGTGATTCTTTGATTCTGTAATTGTATGAGACGGCCTTAGGTATCCAGTGCATATGTAAGGATCAGGCAAATATGACACAAAACCAGTGGAAGACGTACATCTTGATGGATTAGCTCATACAGGCCTGTTGGATTACCACACAGCATCTCCAAGGGCAATGACATCTATATTTAGGCAACAGAATTACACCCCAGAAGCCAAGAACATGAAATTGTCGTTGCTAACTAGCACATGCAAATACATCCACTTGCTGTAGCTAATTATTTGATCTCAAAAGACATCTAGACATGGCTTCAACATAATATACTTGGGCAGTGGGAGGAGCACGGCTTCCTTTGGTCCTGCAGCCTTTTAATGTCACCTCGGCTACCCCATTCTTTTCTGGGATACAGTCCTGGCATTAGATGCTGAGCACAGAGGCAGAACAGAAAGAAATCCCCCCTTCCCTGTAAAGGCTTAAATTCTCACTAGATGCATGATGTTTTTACAAGAAAGAGGTTCATAAAGCCAAACCATGAGTTGATTCTATGTTTATCAGCTTTCATCCCCTTTTTCTTTTTAAACAGCTTCGTGCTGATTTATCAGCACCTCTGTCAGCCTTTTGTTCTGAATTGCCCTTTCCTCCTCCGCTGGCTATAGCGGAAAATTCACCTCCTAAGGCTAAAGCTAACCTTTGCCAATTAAAACTGGTTATAAAGCAAGAAAGTCACTAGACAGATAAGCCAATATATTTTTAATTAATCTCTAGCTGCTTCAATTAATTACACTAAGTATAGCACAGTACTGCCTATATGCGTAGGGAGAAGTATGAAATCACTGGGAGTTGCATCACTGGCAGCTTTTTGTCACTGTATGGAGATAACAGATACCGGTTATTACTTGATTCCTTGCATTGTTCTTTCTGATTAACTTCAATATAACAAATTCAGAAACACTGAAAGCAAGTAACTGCATCCGCAAAGGCCTTGGGTTCAAAGTGTCTTTAGGCTGATTAGATATTCATGAGAGTGGTGCCAGACTGGTTTATATTCCTCCAAATGATTTGAACTCAATTTACAGAGTGTGGATGTGTGAGAGAGACAAGATTAGTCCAATCTTACACCACTTAGTAGCAGAAAAGATCTGAAAGAGCAGAGTGTTGGCAGATAATTTCTCTTAGTTTTGAAATACTGTAAGGTCTCCTCTGAGGAGGTGCCAGGAGGTGAGCAAAACGGTAGAGAGGAACACAGAAGAAGTCAGAGGGGAGCGGGGGATGCCCCTTGCAGGAGGCAGCAGTCCTTCTCCAGTCATACAGAATAGGCATCCTACGGAAACACGTTTAATAAAGACTGGCTTGCTCTTGACCTCCGATGCAAAGGGGAAATTTCAATAGAAACCACCAATTCTTCACAGAATTAAACTTAAACTTGCAGCCAGAAGTGTTGGAGTGCAAAGAAAGTTTAGGAGACTTTTCCTTGGCACAGGAATTTAATTTTCAGCCATTCATGATCTCAGGACACATATCAGGGCATTATTAACAGCCAGCATCAAATACTTTTCCTAGTACTGATTAACTGTGATTCCCACATTATGTATATGCAAGATAAAAATTCCTAAGATCAGTCTTCCTGTACTGCAACAGCTAAGTGGCTTAAGAAGAAACACTCAGGATTGGAAAGAAACTTTCCTCTTAGGAATGGCATGGAAAATGGTCGGTGAGATAAGCAGTCACCATCACAAACGTGGCAGCAGTCAGGACAAGTCATTGATTTGATGGACTATGGGAGTCATACTCAGAACTATGCAAAAACCAGCTTGGATGCACCTTTTTCTGCAGGAAATTCCAGCCCTGGCAACATTCTACCCTTGATTTATATGAAATGCACTGCTTTTCAAACTCTCCTTCTTCAAGAACTATTTATAGCGTGCAATTTAAGGAGACTGAGAGAAAGAGAGCAAATGAAAGAGTGAAGGGAGAAGAGAAAGGTAGGAAAGCCATTCGCAAATGAGTCATTCCCCAGGAATGCTTTGACAGGCTGTCAGCAGAGATCTGATAAAGACATCCAGTTAAAATACTCTACTATGGTTCCAGGTGAAGGAAGATTGACGTTCTGATGGTGTGCACAGGGAAAACTCAGCGCAGGAGATGTTTAATCTCTGTGGGAAGCTTTCAGATAGCCCAAATGATTTGAAAGGCATTCTGCCTTTTAGAAAATAATGAACATACAAAAGCAGTACGTAGAAAAGAAGAAAGAAAAACCTACTTGGAAGAGTAATCTCCCCCACCAGCATGTTATGCATGGTTAATAATCCAGTGGTTCTTCCAGTACTCTTCTTTGGTTTGCATTCCTAGGTGGCGTTCCCCAGGTGCTGGACTCCGGAGCTGGAGCAGCTCACTGCCCGTGGCTGCTGCCAGGATTTCTCTTACCTCGTCAACAGCAGTAGAAAGATGGCAGGCCCAGGCACATCTCTCCCGATACCTCTCTTCTGGGTCTTTTTGTGGTCATCTGAGGCAGCAGGTTGGTCTCAGGCTGCTGAAGCTATTTGTAGGGAGCTGAGTGGTCTGTGGGTAGGCAGTAGTAGCTGCTGTGGGGTCCACTTTAAATGCTAAAATTCATTGAGACTTCGTGTTTCTGGGGCTAGTAGCAGTTGTCTTACTTTGGCAATCACTCAAGTGTAGCCTGTCACACCTCCAGCCTTCAAAGAGTGGAGGTGTACAGATCTACCACTCTCGTATTAAACAACAGTACCTTCTACATCAACCAGCTGACGAGAAAAGAAGTACAGTGACAGAATAACCACCCTAAAACCAAAATTTGCTGTAAATAAGGAAGAGATTTAGAGAAGGAATAAAGATTTTTAAGCAGTCTTTATACCTGTCCATCTTACTTAAACATTAACCAGACCTGGGTAAACACTGAAGGAAATTAGGCCAGATAATCTTAATAGCTCCCTTAAGCCATTTATATCTATAAATCAATCTCCCAGAGTCCAAAGCCATTTTCCACACCGTAATCTGTCTAGTCATTAAATCTTCCCATTAGAAGGCGTCCAGTACTTCCCATGAAAACCTCCTGACATAGAAGCTACATTGTCCTCTGCTTTACTCCTAATTACTTATTCATGGTGGTGCCTTGACTTGTTTCTTCCCTGTCTTGACTGTTTAGATTTTACAGATATTTGCATAGTGTTATTGCATTCTTCCTTAGCTGGCATTTAAACTGCATTCCATTGAAGGATACTATATCAACCTTTTCTGTCTTTTTCTCCTTTTAAATGCCAGTAGCAAAAGACCCTAACAAAGAAAACGTTGTCATCTGCCCAGGACTGTTGATTTCGTGCCTCAGTTTCCCTAACCTTCAGCAATGTGATGACGATAGAGCTATTATAGACCCAAGTGGATTCTTGCACACCTGTAAACTCAGCAGGAACAGGCTGGAGCACTGCCTTCTGATTGTCCAGCCTGCTTCATTGCAGACTCGGCTACAGCTGTAGCTTTGCCCTGTAAAGCACTTGCATTCTGGCTTGGCAAATGTGTCCTGGGCAGTGTCTAGCTTACTGGTACAGGCATAATTCCTGTCCCATTCTGGTGCCCTTTGTGGCTCAAGGGATCAACTCTACCACATCTGTGCGCTATTCAGGGACCTGTCTATGAGTATTCCAGGGTGTGCTTTGACCTCTGGAACAGCCAGTTCACCTACTAGGTCCTCTGAGAAGAGACTGAAGCATTGAAACACAACTTCTGGTCAAGCTCAGAGTAGCCAGTTCCTAAAACTCTACTTGTTCTAACCAAACATATGGAAAACAGATTCAACCAGGTCCCTTTTTTATTTTCTTTTCTTTTTCAGTGAAAATGTACTAAAAGCTACAAGGACAAGCTTTCTGAATGGAAGCAGGTGTTAAACATGGGGGCTAGAGGTTTCTGTGCAAAAATCACTTTGTATAATCCCATTAGGAAGACAGAGAAGAGCCTATCTTTCCACCAGAACTGCAGGACTCCAATTCAGAAAAAACTTGTACAAAGATTGCATTCTTCAGCCTCTCTGTATACGTTATCTGAAGTTTTTCCATTCCAATTTCTGGTACTTTAAGCCTACTGTTTTAAGGAAATGCCAGACTGCCACGCATGATAGAGATCTATCACTCCATAACAATATGAAAGAACCTCCAGTTGCCACAGCACTGATCTATCACAAGCCTAAACCACATCTAACTGCTACACGTGGCTGTCTCAGATATCCTACAGCATCTCAAGCAGTCCTGGATACCTATATTCTCACACCACAACCGCTGAAGCTGAAGCTTATTGTCAACATCGAAAACATACGGCCAGGATTTGTCTTACCTCAAGGATACTAGATTATGCACAACGGCATCTAAGCAACTCACAGGAGGTGCAGAGATTTTCTGTATAAACAGAGGTACAATGATTGATCGTACCACAACTGCAACAAACTTCAGACTATCACTCACATTGTTAACGACTGTATAATACACGCTTATGCAGGACGCGTAAAAGAAATTCATCAGGCCTCCCTTGACTCTACTGAATGGTTCAGCAACCTTGGGTTGAATTTACAATCTGTCACTGCCTTTCAAAATGCCATACACAAGAGGAGGACAGAGCCTGGGGAATTGAAGTGCCTAGAGAGGAGAAAAATAAACAAACAAACAAAACAGCCAAACTTGATCACACTTCAGCCTTTGTTTTCGTTGAATAATTAATTCTGATTCTCCACACTTGACTTGGCCTTAAAGGAAAATGGTCATAATGTGAAATGACTTGTCAGGCTAGTTGAAACTGCTTGATGGATACAGAAATGCCAAGCGAAAAAACAGACTAATGTATGCTTTAGTCTGCTTTCCTTGATAAGCCCAACAAATTAAATTAAAAGTAGGGCCAGACTGCAGTTACACGTAACAGCACACAGTTCAGAATTCAAATTATAACTGGATGCCTTACCCTCCTTAAAAATTTCCCTTAGTATTCTTTACTGTTGGCCTCGTTCCTGTCTACTAACCCTACTAAAAAACTGCTTTTACACAGAAAAAAGGAAGGTGCTAAATCCTGTAGACAATTTCCAGCTCATGCCCAATGTTTCCTGAGCTCTGTTGAAGTAGTGTTTGGAAAGAAGTGTTGATAAAGTCTTCAAGGTATTGGGCAGCAGATATTAGGAAAGGCAGGACACTTATGAACTAAAACTGAGCCACAAGGATTTGTGGGACCTACTATGGGCCAGATAATAGGTTCCATCTCGCTTCCTGGAGAAGATTCTGGAAATTTCTGACATTGACTAAAAAGCCCCAGGCGTGACTGGACACAGTTACTCTTTGGGGTTTGTAAGAGCTCATGCTGCTCTGTGTCCCCATCCACATATACAAACTGGTTTCCATCTGCAGGAAACCAGTGTGCATAGGCCAAGGTGGAACGAATTATACTCTGACCAAATCTGGCCCCCAGTCTGTACCTGTATCCCACAGGCACTCAATACTCCGCTCTCGTGAGACCTCACCTGGAGTACTGCATCCAGCTTTGGAGTCCTCAGCACAAGAAGGACATGGACCTGTTGGAGCAAGTCTAGAGGACGTCACAAAAATGATAAGAGGGCTGGAGCATCTCTGCTATGAAGACAGGCTGAGAGAGTTGGGGTTGTTCAGCTTGAAGAAGAGAAGTCTCCAGGGAGACCTTATAGCAGCCTTCCAGTATCTGAAGAGGACCTACAAGAAATCTGGAGAGGGTCTTTTTACAAGGGCATGTAGTGATAGGACGAGGAGTAATGGAAGAAATGTTCCACTCTGAGGGTGGTGAGGCACTGGCACAGGTTGCCCAGGGAAGCTGTGGCTGCCCCATCCCTGGAGGTGTTCAAGACCAGGCTGGATGGGGCTTTGAGCAACTTAGGCTGGTGGGAAGTGTTCCTGCCCATGGTACGGGTGTTGGACCTAGATGACCTTTAAGGTCTCTTCCAACCTAAACCATTCTATGATTCTCTGATTCCATGATTCTATGATCCAATGCTCCCTTTAGGTGTATTTTCCTTTCATAATAACAAAGCACTGCTTACATTTGTAGCAGTAAAGGATACCAGAGAGACCAATTCTGCAGATCTAAGTCTGAAGCAAGGTGCCTGTTCAATGACTTAATGTTGTTACAGTCTTATAGGCAATCTACAGATGTCCTTGCCTGTGCTGTCCATCATGGGCACCTGCAACTGGTTGTTACACAATTCTGTAAAAAGTCATGTAAGCCCTAAACGGCTTCTACATAGCTGTTGAAGTTGCACTTTTTTAGTGCCTTCTAATTGAACTTCTGTGATTTGCATTCATAACTTTGAGGCCTCTGGCATCAGCCTGTGCTTTACTTTCAAGGCCTCTGCTTATATTCGCAACAGTCCCTTCCATATTCCTTCTGTTTCTTCAGTATCAATCATACAAGGACAGCTTTAATCCAAGATAATATATGATAGGCGTCCACGTGATCTAAGAGCGTGCCTGATTGGCTGCCCATTTCCTTTGGACCAGGGAGTGTTCTATATATAAATATGAACATTTTAATAGAAACATAGATTTCTCTGTATATAAGTATAGGAAGAGAGTATAAATATGTGTGAATATTTATACATAGATACACTTTACATACATATATTTATGTGTATATATAGCACGTTAATATACATGTATGAATATACATAAATTGAGTATATATATCCATAAAAGTGTATGTATCTAATGACTAAAACATTCTTTAACAAGAAATAAATGAACAATTGAATGTTAAGTGGGACTGGAAAGTGCCAATGGTAAAAGGTAGGTTTGGGGTCCTTGACTTCACAAGGTTGTTGGATAAGCCCCAATGTGGTTGGGATGGCAGAAGTTCATTAGGTCAGTTGGGCACCAAAATGGGGGTAATGGAAACACTGGAATGTGTCCAAGGGCTATGGACCTGTCCAGTGAGGCCACTGGGTGCCTTGCGTCACCCCCACCATATGCAAAAGAAGAGGCCAACCGTGAGAGCCACACCAAGACGGCCCACATCCAGCCAGCCCAACGAGACGACCATACAGACTTTGGGCTCTGCACAGTGCTGCAAGATGCAAGACTGCTAGGAAAATGGAAAACCAGAACAACAGGTGAACTTCAGAGGAACATGTGAATGGGAACAAAAAGGAAAAGACCCTAAGGAATTCTCCAAAAGACCACAGGAACCAGGCAGTAGGTTTGTGAATCAGAAACTGTATTTTGAGCTATGTATCTTCTTATTAATATGAACTTATTAAAAATGTCTGCCTCATTTGGACTAGATGATCTCTAGAGGTCCCTTCCAACTCTGAAAATTCCGTGATTCCATGATTCTTACACAGCTCACTTTTCCTTTGAACACCCTGACTTTCTCATAACTGGGATTTGTGGAACTGAACTTCATATTAACTATTTGTTATTGAGCGCTGTCCTGGTTTGAGGTAAAACAGAAACAATTTTCTTTTCACTAATTTAGCTTTTCAGTTAAGCCTCTTCTAACCAACTGAACTCTCCGGAATTAATGCCATATTCTTCAGACAGTGTTGGCTTCTAGGAGAGATAAGATCTGATGTTTACAGTTAATACCAAGGAATGAGATGCAGAGACGCTGTTGCCTATACTTATTATTATAACAACCAATCCCAGACAACTTTGTTATTTGCCCCATTGGAGGGTCAGAAGCAGAAAAGCGTAGAGGGGTCACACCCGTGGGGAGGAGCAGACAGGACAGGTGACCCAGACCTGACCAACAGGGTATTCCACCCCAACTGCATCATGCTCAGTATAAAAGCTGAGGGATCAAAGGGTCAGTCTCTTTCTTTAATGTCAGGCGTTGGAGGAGAAGTCTGTCTGTTCGTCTGCCTTTGATCCTGATTCATGCATTCCTGAATCCAGATCCAGAATCCAGCTCCCGTCTGTCACTAAGTCCAGTCTGGGACTTTCCCAGTGCCTGCCAGTGACGTGATCGTCATCTTGGGAGCTCGATATTAGTTTTGTATATATTGTACACATCTCATTATTTTCTTATTAATATTATTATCTTTCTCCTATTATTATTTTATTAATAATATGTCATTAAAATAATTTTGTTTCTTTTCAACTCATAAGCCTCTTTCTCTCTCCTCCTTCCCTCCCTGGATGGAGAGGTTGGGGAGAGCATCTGTCGTTCATTTTAGTGGCCAGCTCAGCCCAACCTTCAACAAGGACTATGCTGTTAATCTCAGGACAGGGTCAGCTGCTACTCCCAACTGTGAAACCTGCACAGAGAATTTGGATCAAGGTCTCTATCTGATAACAGCTGAAATCTCTAATATAACAAATAAAGTTCTGATTAGCCCATGAGGTAGCCCTTGGTAAGTATCCAGCCACAAAGGCAGTGAAAGACTATTATGACAACTCACAGAAAGAACACTTCGAATATTATTTCAAAGTGAAGGCAATACTTTTTTTCCGTTACTCAAAAGATTTCTTTTTGTCTGCCCTACCAACAGCAAGCGTCTCTTCCCTTTCCTCTCAAACTTTTTTGATTTGTCTTGGATAAACAGGGATAATACAAAATGAATAAAAGAGGATGAGAAAGTAGCAAGGCACAACCTGAAGCTCGCCAGATTCCAATAAAACAGAGAGAATAAGAAGACTGGATCAGATTAGAATTTATAGACAAAATCATTACGTAGAAAGAAGTAAACTGTAACATTCCTTTTTAATCCTGGGTCAGGAAGGAGGAAAGTTTACTGTCATATATTGCTGAAATACTAGGGGCAATATCAGGAGCTTGGGAGATTTGTGAGACGAAAAATTATGAATCATAAGAGGTAGCTATCATATTTTTGTCAGCACATAACAACGTGCTTACAATGTACTAGAAAATAGAAGCACAGAAATCTCCTAGGGCTGTGATAAATTGTAGAAAAAATGTTTGTACTGATATGAATGTAGACTGAATGTGAACGCGCAGGTGCAAAACACCAGAAGAAGAAGAAAGGCTGCAAAATGGCATATGTTTCTGACACCTCCAGTAGCAGGTGACTGAGATCCTAGCACACAACTTCCTGCAATTTCTCGTGACAGCCAGCTCTGAAACAGAGGCAGTGACTAAATCCTGATGACTCATAGAGGTGGGACAGGATAAAGAGATTAATTGTGGTCAGATCCTGAACTGCACGACAAGACACATTCAAAACCACCAGCACACGCCTAAGGAGAAGCCAGGAAGTGTGGGGAGGGGCTCAAAAACTGGTTTCCTTGTCCTCCACATCATTGCAAGCAATCCTGGACAGACTGCCTGGATACAGGTGTCTTAGTGCCTGAATGCTGAGCAGGCTGGTTAAAAGCATCTTAGTGCTTGTGACTGTGAGAGACTGAAATTAGTTGTGTTTTAAATACATTCATCTTTCCCCCTTTGAGGTATTGCATTAAGCTACACTGTTTCTACAGTGTTGCTACAGGGCAATTTGGTGGTCAGTATGTTTTCAGGAGCTTCTGAAAGGTATCTGCATACTGCGGTAAGAAATTCAACACTCGTTCATGTAATTATAACTCAGGAAATGAAACGCTCTATTTGTCAAATGTACCCACCTTGCCATGCATGGTCCCATCAGGGTTCTGTCTGAATACGAGGCCATTCCTGCACCCCACAGGCATGGCAGCTGCCCATCAGCAGAGTCCTGCTCACCATGGTTGTGTTTCCGTAGCCGGGACAGGCTGTCTGTGCGAGATTGCTCTGCTTTCAGTGCCCCTAGTGTAAAGATAGGGAAAAATTCCTCACAGAAATTACTTCTACCAGCCTGCTTACAGAATTACAGAATCGCAGAATCACCGGAGTTGGAAAGGACCTCTGGAGATCATCTAGTCCAACCCCCCTGACAGAGCAGGGTCACCTACAGCAGGTGCACAGGATGGTGTCCAGGCGGGTTTGGAATGTCTCCAGAGGCAGAGACTCCACCACCTCGCTGGGCAGCCTGTTCCAGTGCTCTGCCACCCTCAAAGGAAAGAAGTTCCTCCTCATGTTTAGATGGAACTTCCTACGTTCAAGTTTGTGCCCATTACCTCTTGTCCTATCACTGGGCACCACTGCAAAAAGACTGGTCCCATCCTCCTGCCACCCTCCCTTTAAGTATTTGTAAGCATTGATGAGATCTCTTCTTGATGAGGTTCTCTTCTGCCTTTCTACTGTGCTCAGAAGACACAAGCAGGGCACAAGGGAAGGGCACAGGCAAGCCCAAAGGCTCTCTTACCAAGCTTTGCCTCCAACAAGACAGGCTAGTGGGAGGAGAGAAGGACATGGACCACCATGCAAGGATGCTCCGGGCCCCAGGAACTCAGCTTGCTGAGCAAGAAGTAGGGTGCTGGTAGTAGCGAGCTCCAGAGGGTACTTGCTCTTCCCAGAACTTGCACAGTTTCTTTCCTCTAAGATGGAGTCAACTTCTTGCTTCCGTTCTCTCATCAAGCAAAGAGAGCCTTCACTTCCCACCTGGTTTAGCAGTACAAGAGGATCTTGGGAGCAGAGAATACCACGGCATGGAGAACTGTCATGGGTCAGACTGGCCCAGCTGCTATCCACCCATCCAGCTGCTCTCCTGCTCCCCCTCCTCAACAGGACGGGAGACAATATAGGACGAGAAAGTTTGTGGGTCAACATAAAGACAGGGATATCATTTACCAAGTACCATCATGGGGAAAACAGACTTGACCTGGGGAAAAATAAATTAACTTCATGCCAATTAAAATGCNGCTGCTGCTCCCTCCTGGCCTTCCTCCTCCTGGGCCTGGGCCGCCTTCGGCCCTGGCTGAACCCTGTTTTCCCCCCGGCGCCCCCAGCTTGGCTGAGGGGCTCAGCTGTGTCCTGCGGTGGGGCCCTTGGAGCCGGCTGGCACCGGCTGGCACCGGCTGTGTCCGGCACGGGGCAGCCCCGGCCGCTCCCCACAGAGGCTGCCCAGCAGCCCCCGGTTCCAACACCTGGACCTGGACACCCAGTACAAGGTGTCAGGCAGAAAAGGCAGAATCTGAACTTGCTACATTGGGAAATATGGTCTACTCTGGAAAGGAGATTGTTTTTGAAAAAATTATGGTGTGCAATACCATTGGATCACCTGTCAAATAAGTCAAGAGCTGACTAAACATAGTCCACAAATAGTAGTTAGTATTAGTTAATCACCAACAAATAGAATGGTTTTTAGGGAATTTTGGCAGGATCACTATGAACCCAGTAACTTTTTGATATTCTCAGCAACAATCTGGATGTAAACATCTGATCAGTGTCGCTAAAACTGAATATTGTGCAAAGACTGAAAACAATTAAAAAATTATGACACAAAAGCAGATCAGATTTTTGGAACAGGGCACTGTATTCACCAAAGCAGAGAATGAACTGTCTGAACAGTTTTTCTGATCTGACTCCTCTTTGGAGCATGGTGATGCCCAAGAGATGTACTTATCTCAAAGCTCAGTTTCCTGAACTACCTGATTAAATAATGTCTCCTGGCAGTTGACTGCTTTGTTCCTATTTGTGATCAAAAGATACTTATAAATATTGGAAGTATAGACTAGATAATCTGATTTTTTTTTTCTCTCTTTTGGGTAATTTCCTGTTCCATAGATGTTTCAGTGAAAATAATCATATTCATAGTATCATAGAATCGTAGAATGGTTTGAGTTGGAAGGGACCTTAAAGATCATGTAGTTCCAACCCCCCTGCCGCGGGTGGGGACACCTTCCACAAGACCATGTTGCTCCAAGCCCCATCCAACCTGGCCTTGAACACCTCCAGGGATGGGGCCTCCACAGCTTCTCTGGGCAACCTGTGCCAGTGTCTCACCACCCTCAGAGTAAAGAATTTCTTCCTAATATCTAAAACTCCCCTCTTTCAGTTTAAAACCATTACCCCTCGTCCTATCACTACTCTTCCTGATCAACAGTCCCTCCCCATCTTTCCTGTAGGCCCCCTTTAAGTACTGGTACGGGCTATAAGGTCTCCCCACAGCCTTCTCTTTTCCAGGCTGAACAACCCAAACTCTCTCAGCCTGTCCTCATAGCAGAGGTGCTACAGCCCTCTAATCATCTTCATGGCCTCCTCTGGACCTGCTCAAGTTCTTCACTGTGCTGAAGAAGGGCAGAGGGAGAAGAGCTGTGTACAGATCCACTTGCCATATGATTTGCTCAAGGATTTAAACTCAGATTTCCCACCAGTCAGGAGAATGATATGACCACTAGGTAACTGTGTTAAGGCTCCTCCAGCCACTGCTTCTGCAATGCTCTGCCTAGTAAAATACATAAACGTGATCTGGATTGAGGGAGAATAATACTGGACTTTACTTTCTAAGGAGAGCCAAAGGCATTAGCACTGCTGTCCTGTTCCTTTGTCTCTCTTTTATCCCACTCCATCACTGCTCATCTCTTCACCTACCATGGTATGTTGAGAAACAAACCTCAAAAGCAGAGGAGATAAAAGTTGTTCTGCTTCAATCTGATCACAAAACCAATATTGTCAGGGTAAGGGTGGCATACAGTCAGGGGACAGGAGCTCATCCGTACTGGATCAAGTTGGCAAATTTGTCCATGTATTTTCCTTTTTCTTTCAGTTTCCTTTCCTTCTAGTTTTCTTTCCACATATTGAAAACTAAAGTGGCAGCTAGCAGAGAAGATACTAGCTGACAGAAACACATCAAAACATCTTAAAACATCAGAGGCAAAAGGAAAACTAGAGAAAATGTGAGCCTGCTGTTGAATAAGACAGGGGCCATGGTGACAGAGGATGCAGAGAAAGAGGAATTACTGAATGCCTTCTTTGCTTCAGTCTTTACTGCTCAGGCCAGCCCTCAGGAGTCCCAGACTTTACAGGTAACAGAGAAAGTCTGGAGGAAGGAGGACTTTCCCTTGGTTGAGGAGGATCAAGTCAGAGATCAGTTAAGTAAACTGGACAGCCACAAGTTCATGGGTCCAGAGGGGATGCACCCATGAGTGCTGAGGGAGCTGGCAGAAGTCATCGCTGGGGCGCTCTCCATCATATTTGAAAGGTCCCAGAGAACAGGCGAGGTGCCTGAGGACTGGAGGAAAGCCAATGTCACTCCAGTCTTCAAAAAGGGCAAGAAAGAGGACCCAGGGAACTACAGACCAGTCAGCCTCACCTCCATCCCTGGAAAGACGATGGAACAGCTTGTTCTGGGCGTCATNTGACCTGGACAGGCTGGAGAGTTGGGCAGAGAGAAACATCATGAAGTTCAACAAGAGCAAGTGTAGGATCCTGCACCTGGGGAGGAATAACTCCATGCACCAGTACAGGTTTGGGGTGTACCCGCTGGAAAGCAGCTCTGGGGAAAGCGATGACCTGGGAGTCCTGGTGAACAACAGGATGACCATGAGCCAGCAATGTGCCCTTGTGGCCAAGAAGGCCAATGGCATCCTGGGGTGCATCAAGAAGAGTGTGGCAAGCAAGTCGTGGGAGGTCATCCTCTCGCTCTACTCTGCCCTGGTGAGGCCGCACCTGGAGTACTGGGTCCAGTTCTGGGCTCCCCAGTTCAAGAAGGATAGGGAACTGCTGGAGAGGGTACAGCAGAGGGCTACAAAGATGATTAGGAGGCTGGAACATCTTTCTTATGAGGAAAGGCTGAGAGACTTGGGTCTTTTTAGTCTGGAGAAGAGAAGACTCAGAGGGGGGATCTCAATGCTTACAAATACTTAAAAGGAGGGTGCCGGGTGGATGGGACCAGTCTTTTTTCAGTGGTGCCCAGTGACAGGACAAGAGGTAATGGGCACAGTTCCATCTAAACATGAGGAGGACTTCTTTCCTTTGAGGGTGGCAGAGCACTGGCACAGGCTGCCCAGAGAGGTGTTGGAGTCTCCGCCTCTGGAGACATTCCAAACCAGCCTGGACGCCGTCCTGTGCAACCTGCTGTAGGTGACCCTGCTCTGTCAGGGGGGTTGGACTCGATGATCCCCAGAGGTCCCTTCCAACCCTGGTGATTCTGTGATTCTGTGAAAACTTCCACCCAGCTTTCTCTGTTTGTACATCTAATAATCACTTTCTCCAGTCCAGAGGAGTTGGTGAATAAAACATTAACAGTCACTAGTTTTTACATCTCTCAAGTGAAAACCAGAATTAAACAGAATTAATGAAAACTCAGAAAACATGAAGATTTATCAACAACAGTATGCCTTTGCGCTCTTTTCTATCTCATTTTTGACTTTCAAGGAAACAGTAGGAACAGCTAACTGATGGATAGAGTTTGACCAAGGCAGCTTTACCTATTTAAATGTGTAGATGATGGCAGTGAACCACTCACTGGAACAGTCCCAAAAGAGAAATGTCATGAGTCTTGTACTAATTTAAAATTACAAATTACTTGTACCTGGTAACTTACCCAATTTAATCACAAGAGGCTAAAACTGAGCACAACTTGCTGGAGCTATCTACAGCTATACTCGGGATTGTCAGTCAAAAATGGATTTCACAGATGCTTGTTGTTTGCTTAACATAATCTCTTATCGACCACCTTGCATTGCCACTCTGTGTTTTCTTTTGATTTACACAACTTAAGTACTTTGGAATGTTACGTACACACATACACACACACACACACACACACACCCCCCCCAAGAAAACCTCAGCACATCTATTTTCTTTTGTTTGGGATAGGGTTGAATAAATAGTGATCATTAATGAATTATTCCATAAATGCATTACAAATCCATTTCCTATTTCTCTTTTACGGGTAATTACACATGTGGTCTCATCTCTATCTAATCCAAGAAATCTAGTCTGAAATCAAGAATCTCGTTAGGCACATGCTGATGTGCTTCTCTACTGAGGAGCCGGTTTATGCAAACTCCATTTCTGAATCTGTTTTTCAGAGGAGGGGTGGTTGGACATATCAGTAGGGTCAATGTGGAAATCAGGAAACCCAAAGTGCTTTATCAACTCAGCCTCACATAGGAGATGGTGTTTCCTTTTGCAAATGTCCCAGTTTCCTGAGCTATACTACAGGAGTAAGAATACTCACGTGCTTCACGATGGTGTTACCCAAACACTATACACATTTGTTAGTGTAATAAGAAGTATAGACTATCAAGTGTATGTCCTTGGTCAGGTCTACGCATCCTTGACAAAACCATCTGCACAGATACAGCAAAATAAGATTTGCATGAGGTGTTCAGTACTGCAGAGCCTGATATCTGGACAAGACTACCCCTATGCACTGTAGACCCCGACTGCACTGAAGGATCTCGATGCCAACAACAAGCCTTGCACAGCTCTCAGCCAAACCTGCTTTTATACCCAAACCAATGATCATGTAATAAACTCCAAAATCCATCATTGTTGCTATTTTTTATAGACAATATCAAGCTTGGCAGGTTATGAAAAGACGGGAGCAGGATTAATGGAGAGGCTGGAAGAGGTTGTATTTCTTCCATGACCCGTTAACTAATGCTGATGTAGAGCAATTTCCTGAATACAGCCAGGAAGTAGCCACATCACTCTTCCCCCTTCCCTATCCATATGATAGATGCATTTAGCTCTGGACTCAAAGCAGTTAGGATCACTGGCTAAGACAGAACCGTGTAAGCAGCAGATCTTCCAGTAAAGCCAAACACAGCTCTATGCCCAGAAAGGAAGGAGTTGATGTCTGGTGAACGTGAGCCCTGTACCCATGGCATCAGCAGATCTGCATGGGCTCTCAGGAGAGTAATACCCTGCAATCCCTAGATATATATTAGGAGGTTATTTCATTTCCACATCTGGCCAGATGCAAAATTTAATATTCTGTACAGAGAAAGAACCAGGTCTGAGGGATGGAAAAAACATCACCATGAGAAAGTTAAAGGGCATCAAATACTTTTAGCTCATCAAAAAATAGGAATCAAAACTGTTTTGATTACAGAAAGTAAGAAAATTCACGCAGAAGAAATAGAGATGCAATAGGGCTCTTCAATTTGGAGAAGGAATGCAGATCAAAACCCAATGGCTGGAAGCTAAATCCACACCATTTCTTGTTAGAAGTTAGTCATCATTTTTTTCAAGGCTGAAGATGATTATACTGTAGGAAATTCCCCACAGGAAATGATGGATTCTCCACTTGTCAAGTCAAACTTTGATGTCGTTTGAGTCAAACACAGATAAGTTGAGTCAATATAGGGCTATCATGGTGAATTCTAATGGTAAAATAGTCTTTTCATTTGTGGGCTTTGCTGAGCTTGATTCATGACAATAATGAAATTCAATGGAAATACTTCCCAGTTTCAGAAGTGAACGTTAACTTTCTACTTTGCAGGCAATATCCCAAAATACAGTTTTAAGAGTTCTACATATTACTTGTGTGTGGGCAGAGGGTATTGCTTTCTGTAATGAAACATCAGCTTCTTACATGAGGAAGAAAAATGGCTTTCTGACAACCCTTTTGTCTTGTGCTGTTCAAAACCAGAATACTGTACACTACTCCAATGCCACACAACAGTTCCTCTGCCCTAGAATAAAAACATCTAGTGACTACCCAGTCAAACACAAGGCAAGTAAGTCATCCACAATGCAAGCTCCTGAGCAATTTTTTTTGTCTCATGATTTATCATTTTAAGTGGCTTGTTCTTCCTTTGTGGTTCATTTTTAGTCATCCAGTTCACTCAGACTCTCTAACTTGACCTTCTTAAGATTTCTCACCCCTGCAGTAAGGGTGCAGGAACATCATTTTCCTATGGCTCATAGGAGAGAGCTGAAAAATGAGAAAAATGCAGGTGATGCATGTATCTGTCAGAAGGCAGCAGTGAATGTTTATAAATCTTTATGAATTTAGAATACCCATTTCTTGTTCCATTAGAGAGTGACAATTTAAAGATTTCTGGATTAGAACGAGGCTAGTGATGTATATCTGAACCCTGCTGACACACATCTCCTATTACATGGTGGTTGACTGTATATAAAAAATTAACTGCTCAGTGCCAACACTTTCTGTAACAGCTGCTGAAGGAAAATCACTGATGGGTAAAGGACTCTCCCATGATTTCCATCAGAGAATTTAGAGATAGAAAGTGCCCAGATTTCTTCAATGACACAGTGTATGTTTTTGTTCTTGTTATGCAAACACAGATAATATCATTAGAGTTCCACTAAACCTGGTAAGAATATGCGTCTCTTTTCCAGTAAGGACATCTGAGCTTCTCCAACAAAGCTTTTCCAGATGTCTTTAAGATGGACAGAATGCATTTAAGGCTTACTCAGGCCAAAATATTCCCAGTTAATTTCTCCTAGGGGAAATAAATGGCAGAAGTTCATGTCAAACAACTTAGAGATTTACAGTCGGAAGTCTCAAAGGACCAGAATGATGTGTGGGATTTCTGGGTCCACTTATAATAACCTGGAATGACTTAGATGTCGTTTGATTGGAATAGTAATGTGTGTGTATATATATTACTGATATGACTGAGCAGTAGATGCATTACATACGTATCCACCAGTAGGACTAAATTATATATGTATCCATCATTATGACCAAAATGAGAAATTGGTGCATACTGTTTAGGTTTTTCCAAGTGCTCAGTGAGGACTAACAAATACTTCCAGCAAAATTTGCTGAATGAGCCCTGAAACTCATTTTTTATAAAAACTTATCCTGCAGTTTAAAGCATCAAATGGACTACAACATGGAATAAATTAGGGGAAGACCATTGTTAGCAAGAATTATAATAAATAGCATAAAGTAAGCTGCTATAGGGTAGAAAAAAGAAAGAAGTGTACAAATGACAACCAAGCAACTGGCTTAAATGTCTTCTAGCTCAACTCAACTAATTCAAGTTTCATTAAAATAGATCTGCTTAATGTTAGGCTTTTTGTCTTACTGTAAGGAAAGAGATGTCTAAAACTGGAGTTGGAGGATGATCACCATACCTGTGATATACTTCGCAGTTTCTGACTGTCCTGCCATACTCATCACGTTAAGAATATAAACAAGGCAGCATCCTAACAGCCTCTGTTTCTGGAGTAAAGCTGAGAAGAGATCCTAAAACGAAAGGCAAAGTTAAGTTGTTTGTTTCTTTTCCCAAGTCATGTTTATTTTCATTTCTTTCAGAGAAAATATTTCTCAGATGATCTAAATCTGACAGTAACACTGCCAGAATATCTGTCTCCATAGCTGTCATTGTAAGATCACTGGAGAAAGTCACAATTACCCATAGCTGAGGAAGAAAATCATGCAAAACAAATGGTCAGGTAAGGGATGGATGAGGTCTATCTGGCTGAGTTGTCACCTAAATTGAGTGGGTCCATAACACGAAAAAGAAGGATGCTTTTTGTACTACCAGCCACCCAACCTGCTAGCACACGCATCCCAGTGCCCGATTACAGTCTACAACACAATTGACACTTCTTGGAGATTAGAAAATGTGACTCAGACTCATTTTAAATATGAAAAACTGGACAGAGTGAGTGATCTTCAAAGTTGTTTAGGGTCTAATTCCTACTGATTTCAGGTTCTGATACCTCACACTCAATTTTAGGCATCTAATTATGGCACTTCAACTAAAAGAGTAGCTGCTGTAGGTATCGTCAGTGTGTAAGAAGGAGTTATAGGCACTGAGCTGATTCATTTCACGTTCACTTCTCTGCAGTGATCAGAGAGGGATGGAGGTGACTGAGTTAATTACAGGTCCCCATTTAACATCTTAAGGCTGTGAGCCCTGGCCCTTCATGAGGAGCTGGAGCAAAAAAAAACCAGCTGAATTTCGCACCTGCAGCCAGGAACCAAGCCCGTGCCCTGCATGGATGCTCTGACCGTTGGATCATCCCCAGCTTTCCATATAACAGAGGGAGAAAGCCAGCAGATCCAGTCGCCGCAGCCCATCAGATGCCTCCCATTCATTGTACTTACATTTCAGCCAAAGCTTTTCCCACTGACAGGTTTTATGCAGGACTTTGCTGCTGTGAAAAACTCTGCTCAAAGGCTGAAAAGGACCAAACCTCAAAGCTGGTTTTCTTTGTTTCTGAATTTTTATCGGTCATATTTTGTGTGAATTCATCTCTGAGGTTGGTAGCAATTTAGCAGCACTGTGAACGGCATTCCCCAGCATCCCGGTACCCACCTTGCGCTTCCCCAGATGCTGTTGGGTCCTCTATGCAGACTGCCAGGTGCTGTGCCTTCACCAGCTACCTCACCACTCACTGCTGCTTGCCCCTCAGGTTTCACTGCTTACTTTCATCTGCATCAAGACAGAACGTATATTGTCGTATCTATTTAAAATTAAAAAAAAAAAGAAAGAACTGGCAGGCACTACCTGGATGATTGTTTTGCTGGTTATGCAACATTACACAGCCATCTGCTTCAAAGGCCAAGAAAGGAGAGACGTCTCTGTTAGCTGCTATTAACAGATTTATCATCAACTGCAAGTTCCTCATGGAGGTCTCACTAGGAGACCATTCAAATAAATATCCATCAGGACACCAAAAATGCCTCTTTGAAATAGGTGTAACTGTGTGCATCAGCTTTGTGTAGATCCCTCTTCAGATAAATTGCACAAGACCTTTATTCATCTGTGGGTTTTATGCAGTGCTCTGCAGGACTCTAACACCTCGTGCACACACAGGTTTTAGGAGCAGAGTGATCATTGTCACATCAAGTCTGACCTAAATAATACCAAAGTGCTACTATCTAAACCACACAGTTTTACATAAATATTGTCATACCAGTTTTGTTTAATATCTTTATCAATGATCTGGACAAAGGGATCGAGTGCATGCTCAGTAAGTTTGTAGACAACACCAAGTTAGGTAGGAGTGTTGACCTGCTTGAGGGTAGGATGGCCCTACAGGGGGATCTGGACAGGCTGGATCGATGGGCTGAGGCCAGTGGTATGAAGTTCAACAAGGCCAAATGCCGGTCCTGCGCTTGGGTCTCAACCACACCATGCAGCGCTACAGGCTTGGGGAAGAGTGGCTGGAAAACTGCCCAGCAAAAAAGGACCTGGGGGTGTTGATTGACAGTCGGCTGAATATGAGCCAACAGTGTGCCCAGGTGGCCAAGAAGGCCAACAGCATCCTGGCTTGTATCAGGAATAGTGTGGGCAGCAGGAGTAGGGAAGTGATCATGCCCCCCGTACTCAGCCTTACCAGTGTAAGGCCCCACCTCGAGTACGGTGTTCAGTTTTGGGCCCCTCACTACAAGAAAGACATGGAGGTGCTGGAGCATGTCCAGAGAAGGGCAATGAAGCTGGTGAGGGGCCTAGAGAACAAGTCTTCTGAGGAGCAGCTGAGGGAACTGAGGTTGTTTAGCCTGCAGAAAAGGAAGCTGAGGGGAGACCTTATCGCTCTCTACAACTACCTGAAAGGAGGTTATAGAGAGGTGGGGGTCAGTCTCTTCTCCCAAGTAACAAGCGATAGGACGAGAGAAAATGGCCTCAAGTTGCACCAGGGGAGGTTTAGATTGGATATTAGGAAAAAATCCTTCCCAGAAAAGGTTGTCAAGCATTGGAACAGGTTGCCTAGGGAAGTGGTGGAGTCACCATCCCTGGAGGTATTTAAAAGAGGTGTAGATGTGGTGCTTGCGACATGGTTTAGTGGTGGTTTTGGCAGTGTTAGGTTGATGGTTGGACTCAGTGATCTTAAAGGTCTTTTCCAACGTAAATGATTCTGTGATTCTATGACCATCATCTATGGAAATATCCATTTTTGGATAGTTTTTAGCAAATGTAGCATCCTCAATGGCACTGACAAAATTTGTTCTATTGTCTAAAAACTCTTAACAGAAAAGCAACCCAGATTTCCTCATTCACTTCCTAGGAGCTCTCCTGGCACAGCAAGTTACCTGACTGTTACCAAAATGTAAGACAGAGGTTGATTTTCCTCTGCTACCTCTCAGAGATGTGTTAGTCCCGCCGCCATAGAATATTTCATTGAACACATTAACAGACGGGAGACAGACCCTCCTTCAGTTTTCAGACAAATACCTCTGTCTATCAGATAGATACCTCTTTGGAAACAAGTGCTTTCGGGTTTTGCTCTGTTCTCTCTCTTTATTTTTTTCTTCACTATGTACATCTTATGTAGATTATTCACCTGACATGTCTGCCTGTATTGGAAATGACAAGAATATCTCCACTGTGTTTCTCACAGGGTTGCCTGACATGGCAAAACTAACGTATTATTTTACATTAATTACATTCATATTTGCCTGAAAACTGTGGAGAAAAGATCTTTCTTCATTCTACATGAAGATCCCCCCCACTGCTAACAAATCTTTCCCGTGGCCCATGGGAGGTGAGACGAACTGTTAATGGTACGCTTCTGGCTGTGAAACACTATTACAAATTGTCTCCAGTAACCCCTGTGGTCCAATTACAATTGCTTACTTTTTGCTCCTATTGTTTAAGAGGTTTTTTAGTATTGGGATGGGAGGTGGAGGTGTTCAGTCCAGCTGTGAAAATCCTTTCGTGAGCCTTCACAAGCACTTTTAGAGTTAAACTGTTCTCCTGAGATTCGTGAAAAAGCACTTCTGCATGGGGCAATTGACAGCAGGATCCCCTGACAGTCCATTGTTCTCAGGAAGAAGTTTATTTATAACTCGCTTCAGCCCTTGGGACAGAGTTATCGGCTGCACAGGTGCCTCCAACCAGCTCTGAAAGGGTAATCAGTGCCCTGCACAGGTAGAAAAAGCAAAGCTGTTGTGATGTCCCTAATTCTCAGTTGCTCTGAGCTCAGAGAAGTATAAGCTCCAGTTGGCCAACTCATGTGCCCTTGTCACCAGGAAGGCCAATGGAATCCTGGGCTGCATAGGGAAGAGTCTGGCCAGTAGGTCGAGGGAGGACATTTTCCCCCTCTATTCGGCACTGGTGAGGCCACAACTGGAATATTGTGTCCAGTTCTGGGCTCCCCAGCTCAAGCAGGACAGGGAACTACTGGAGAGAGTCCAGCGCAGGGCAACAAAGACGATTGGGGGATTGGAGCACCTCCCTTCTGAGGAAAGGCTGAGAGAGCTGGGACTCTTTAGCCGGGAGAAGGCTGAGGGGAGACCTTATTCTTGCTTCTAAGTATCTAAAGGGTGGGTTGGAGGAGGATGGAGGCAGACTCTTTTCAGTGGTTCCCAGTGACAGGACGAGGGGCAACGGGCACAAGTTGGAACAGAGGAAGTTCCATTCAAACATAAGGAAAAACTTCTTTACGGTGAGGGTGACCGAGCACTGGAACAGGCTGCCCAGGGAGGTTGTGGAGTCCCCTTCTCTGGAGATTTTCCAGACCCGCCTGGATGCAGTCCTGAGTAATGTGCTCTAGGCATTCCTGCGTCAGCCGGGGTGTTGGACTAGATGATCACTAGAGATCCCTCCCAACTCTAAAAGTTTCGTGATTCTGTGATTCCGTGAACTCTTTTGCCTGTAGGACTGTCCTGGTTTGAGGTAAAACAGGACCAATTTTGTTCAGTACCTTTACCTTTTTAGCTAGGCCTCTTCTAACTGCTGAAATTATCACCATGTTGTGCAGAAACCGGTCGCTCTCGGAGTGATAAGACCCATGTTTATAGTTGATGCCAAGGGATGGGATGCAGAGAGGCTGTTGCTTAGAGTTATTGCTATAACAGCCAAGGGCAGCCAACTTTGGTATTTGCCCTGTTGGAGGGTGGGAAGCGTAAAAGCGTAGAGGGGTTGCACCTGCGGGGAGGAGCAGACAGGACAGGTGACTGAAACCTGACCAACAGGGTATTCCATCCCATCTGCCTCATGCTCCGTATAAAAGCTGAAGGATCAAAGGGTCAGCCCTCTTTCATCAATGGCTGACATCTGAGGAGGACTCTGTCTCTGCGTCTGCCTTTGATTCCGATCCCGAATCCAGATCCAGAATCCAGTTCCTGTCCATCACTAAGTCCAGTCTAGGACTTCCCCAGCGCCTGCTGGTGACATGATTGTCATCCTGGGAGCTTGATACGGTTTTGTATATATTTTATATATGTTTTATTTTTTTATTATTAATATTTCATTAAAGTAGTTTAGTTCCTTCTAAACTCTTCAGTCTCTTTTTCTCTCTCTTCTGCTTCCAGCCAGGAGGAGGAGAGAGAGCATCTGTCATTCCACTTGATTGGGCCAATCCAGCCCAAACCACGACAAGGACCCTGTGTAGTGCTGCTGACTTCAATTATCACGACACTTATGCTCAATATTAAGTATTTACAGCACCACAGACATCGCCGAAACAGGAGAAACAGGGAAGCTTGCCCATAATGAAACCCTGCCCAGAGAAGAGTCCTTTGAATTTTTTCTAAGTATAAACACATTCGACATGAGTTGTTTCCAACACATGAACTTCACGAACACATGAACAGTGTTTCCAGCACTGAAAGCTTCCTGCCATGAGGACTCTTTAAGCTTTACCCTGAAAAATAGTACTCAAAGTTTCCAAGTAATTGCAGCAGGCAGCGGCAGTTAGGTGAGAAATGGAGGGAGAACAATGTGGGTGGAACATGTGTGTCTATCAGAGTAGGCAGTGCTATGTTAGAGAGCCTTGAATTGGCTCTGAACATGCTGACACAACTCTGGGCAGAGCTCCATGCCATTAAAAAAGTCAGGTGAGACCCAGGAAGCTGATAACTGTACTAGTTCTCTTCACTGGCTAATTAGTCCTGCAATTAATTAGCATTGTTGCAGTACTTGTCCTGATAGGACAGATGCCTGTGGTTCTGGAGTCAGCAAGTTTGGCACTGGATTGCCACAATGTTTTGGGTTCACAAGCTGAGAGCCAGGTCACATTTTTACCATTTCTATAGTCTAATCCCCCTATAGAGTTGAACTAAATAATCAAGCCAGAAACAGGGAACACTGGAGTAATGGGGCCCTTATGACTCCAGTCATAAGGCAGTGAATCCCATCACCAAAGGGTGAACAACCTCTCTGAACATGCTGTTTCAAAATATTAAGCTTGTGTAAGTCCACGTTTCCACAGATTTCACTGGATATTTGATTCAGGACTCTTCTCATTGCAAGGAGCATTTTCCTGCTACAATGGCTACAGCAGGTGCCTGGTAGTGTCAGGGTAGTCTAGGAAATTCCAACATTATGCAATACACTAAAGAAAGAAAAAGAAAAAAAAAAAAAACATGCAGCCTTTTCTGAATCAGAGAACTGTTTCATATTCCTGAAAGAGTTTTCAACAACAAAGGCTCAACCTCTGACCTCAGAATGGATTGTATGAATTGAAAGATCCAGTGTTGTAATAGAAACCTCTTATTTTCTCCTGTAGAGTGACAATTAATGGGGAAGATGCCCAGAAAATGTGGAGTTATACAAATTCCCTCATCTGATCCATCTAGAATGAGTGCCTGTCACTGCTCACAATGGCCGTGTCAGCCATGATGTACCTGAGACAGTTGTCCTAAAATTCACCAGGATCAATGCACCACTATTTCCACTACAAGGTCATTTCCATGATGGAAATACCATCTGCAAAACATTTCAGTGAAAACCAGCAATAAAAGACAAATCCTGCAGGATCTAAAGGTGCTTGGGAATTCTGTTTATACTCATATTCACAGAATCACAGGGGTTGGAAGGGACCTCTGGAGATCATCTAGTCCAACACCCTGCCAGAGCAGGGACACCTACAGNTCTTGATGCACCCCAGAATGCCATTGGCCTTCTTGGCCACAAGGGCACATTGCTGGCTCATGGTCATCCCGTTGTCCACCAGGACTCCCAGGTCATCCCTTTCCACAGAGTTGCTTTCAAGTGGATACACCCCAAACCTATACTGGTGCATGGGGTTATTCCTCCCCAGGTGCAGGATCCTACACTTGCTCTTGTTGAACTTCATGAGGTTTCTCTCTGCCCAACTCTCCATCCGGTCCAGGTCACGCCGAATGGCAGCACAGCCTTCCGGTGTGTCAGCCACCCCTCCCAGTTTTGTGTCATCAGCAAACTCGTTGATGCTACCCTCTATCCCTTCATCCAGGTCACTGATGAATGTGTTGAACAGAACTGGACCCAGGACCAACCCCTGGGGAACACCGCTTGTCACAGACCTCCAACTAGACTCTGTGCCACTAACCACAACCCTCTGAGCTCTCTCTGCCAGACAGTTTTCAATCCATCCCACTGTCCATTCATCCAACCCACACTTCCTGAGCTTGCCTCTGAGGATGCTGTGGGAGACAGTGTCAAAACCCTTGCGAAAGTCAAGGTAGACAACATCCACTGCCCTCCCCTCATCTATCTGTCCGGTCACACCATCGTAGAAGGCTATCAGATTAGTCAGACATGATTTGCCCTTGGTGAATCCATGTTGGCTGTTTCTGATAACCTTCTTTTCCTCCAGAAGTAGCCAATATGGTTGGTAGCTAACACCCCTACAGGTACTACAACAAAGAAGCAGAAATAGGGGCAGTAAAGTGTAAACATCCCCCAAAGTGACCCCTCCCTCCTTTAGGGATCTTACAACTACAGCAAACTCATACCTTTAACAGAGGGAACATGTTGGTCCGGTGTCTTTGCACCTACCCATGGCTTTAGGAAGCAGCCAACGCAGCACAGTGTTTGGAGGAAGGAAGGGATCATGTGAGATGTAAATTATAAAATGGTGCAACCTAGAGGAAGTTAGCTAGCTGAAGAGATAGTCATGAAGAAGTTCCCAGTGACTGGAAAAACAGAAATATTGCACTCACGTTAAAAGGGTAGAAAGGAGGACCCTGGGAACTACTGACGTGTCAGCCTCACCTCTGAGCCTGGGAAGATCATGGAACAGATCCTCTTAGAAGCTATGCTAAGGCACAGGGAGGACAGGGAGGAGATTCAAGACTGCCAGCATGGCTTCACCAAGGGCAAGTCTGACATGACCAACCTAGTGGCCTTCTACAATGGAGTGACTACATCAGTGGACAAGGGAAGAGCTATGGATGTCATCTGTCTGGACTTCTGTAAGGCCTTTGACATAGTTTCCAACAACATCCTTCTCTCTAAAATTGAGAGATAGGGATTTGATGGATGGACTGTTCACTGGATAAGGAATTGGCTGGATGGTCACATCCAGAGAGTAGTGGTCAATGGCTCAATGTCCAGACAAAGTTCAATGATGAGTAGCGTTCCTCAAGGGTCTATATTGGGACCAGTACTGTTTAATATCCTTATCAACCACATAGTAGGGTAGAGTGCACTCTCAGCAAGTTTGCAGATGACACAAAGCTGAGTAGTACCATTGACATGCCTGAGGGACAGGATGCCATCCAGACGGACCTGGACAGGCTTGGACTCATAAGGTTCAATAAGGCTAAGTGCAGGGTCCTGCAAGTGGGTCAGGGCGACCCCTGGTATCAATACCAGATGAAGGGATTGAGAGCAGCCTTGCCGAGAAGGACTTGGGGATAGCGGAGGATGAAAAGCTGGACATGAGCTGGCAATGTATGCTCGCAGCCCAGAAAGCCAACCATATGCTGGGCTACATCAAAAGCAGCGTGGCCACCAGGTCAAGGGAGATGATTCTGCCACTCTACTCTGCTCTTGTGAGACCCCACCTGCAGTACTGTGTCCAGCTCTGGAGTTTTCAGTACAAGAAAGACATGGACCTGTTGGAGCAGGTCCAGAGAAGGGCCATGAAAATGATCAGAGGGATGAAGCACCTCTCCTATGAGGACAGGCTGAGAGAGTTGAGGTTGTTCAGCCTGGAGAAGAGAAGGCTTCATAGACACCTTATTGCAGCCTTTCAGTACTTGAAGGGGGCTTATGACAAAGATGTGGACAGACTAAGGCCTGTAGTAATAAGACAAGGGGTAATTGTTTTAAACTAAAAGAGGGAAGATTTAGACTGGACGTAAGGAAAAAATTTTTTACAATGTGGGTGGTGAAACACTGGACCACGTTGCCCAGAGAGATGGTAGATGCCCCATCCTTGGAAACATTCAAGGTTAGGTTGGATAGGGCCTTAAGCAACCTGATCTAATTGAAGATGTCCCTGCTCATGGCAGAGGAGTTGGACTAGATGGCCTTTAAAGGTTCCTTCCAACTCAAACTATTCAATGATTCTGTGATTCAATGCCAATGTAAAGAGGGACTGTCAATTCAGCCCTTATCCCAGGCTTGAGGCCTTGGACTCTGTGTTCTTCCAATTTTTTTCTGTTCTCTTAAAGTTCTTAGGGAGGTTCAGGTTCTCCAGAAACACTTCAGCAGACCTTGATCCCAAATTATCATAAGCCCCATAGTCCTCTATGCATCGGGTACCCCAGGCAAATTCCCTATAGACATAAAGCAAGGCATGGGGATCTGCTCCATCTGCCTGCCAGCAAGCTGTCACCTTATCTACGAAGCGGGAAGTTGGCTCACAGTCTCAGCCACACCATCCTGTACCCTAGGGATCATGTCTTAGTTCACACCAGCAAAAAAGGATCAGGAATAGAAAGCAAGAGACCAAATCTCCAACCACTGCCTTCTCTCCAGCTCCCTCTCCTTCACCTCAGCTAACACCTGACATTCCCATTGTCTGCAAGACACAGCTGATGTGACTGGGACTATGAACATAAAGAAGGAAAATTAGTTACAGCTGGAGCAATTGTCAGGCAGGAAGATAATTGAAAGCCAGCAAAACGATCAACCGTTTAATTGCTTACATTAAAGAAATGAATTGACAGCAATCAAGCCAACCTATAAAAGGTACCAAAAAAACTGGCATGTAAGAAAACAGATTAATTTTCATCAGGAACAAGGAAAAACAAACTTGGAAAAATTGAAAACCCAAGCTTGTGTTGTTTATAAACCTTAATCAATTTAAAACTCATTTTCAACATATTAAACTTTACTATTTAATGTCTCCCGATGAATTCTGCCTTTGGCATTGTTCAGCAGTCTCGCTGAAGCCCTGTGCAGTTAGAAAAGATAATTCATCAGGGTTGCCTCTGCCAAGCACGCTTAAATCAGGAGGCAGTCCCCAAAATCATGAAGCATGAGCACTGTGAGATTTTTAAAAGGAATTTTTCCTAACTGGGGGGACTGTTGATTTCCTGGGGAGATTTTTTAGAGGGTAGAAAACTATTGAGCTCTTAGAATTTGTGTTTTCAAACCTTGTGCTTTGGTTTTAGTACCGAATCTTTGCATAGAAGCAAAGGGAAAGTAAGGGGTGGGGGGAAGAGGTGCTTGGCGAATTTCCTCAGTACCCTGGTGGAAAACCTTGAGAGACCAAACACCAGTCTCGTGCTGCTTACATTTGCCTTGCTGACCATTGACGCGGTGCCGTACATCAGCACAGAAAGGCACAGCTGCCTGCATGCCATGTTCAGCATCGCAGCCTGGGGTCCAGAGCAGATCTGGAGAGCTCAAATGCTTGAGAGGAGTCTAGCACAGGATTTGGTGAGCAGAGGCAGCGACCCTGTGGGCTGGAAGTGTTTGGACCTGGGTTTTGGCTCAGTTTTCAGCTCTACAGTGCAATACTGTATTTCACATCTTTCTTGGTTCACACATTTTTTTTTCCAATCACATGCCTGAAAAGTCCTTTAGAAGACCAGTGAAGTTTTGCTTTTGTCCCTGAGAGCAGGACCCCAGCTAATGGCATGGGGAAAGCAAATACCAGGTGAGTTGCATTCCTGCTGCTACACGTGTGCTGTCTCCAGCCCACCACACCACCTAGAACTGCCAGCATTGTCTCTAATGCTGCTCTAACGCAAACTCTTTCCAACACACAGTAACCCCTCCTGAAATGTTTAGACCCAAATGTGAGGTGAGCAGGGATATGAACTCTGTTGTATCAGTGTACAATAAATTTTTGGAAGGTGTACCATGGTGAAGAAATGGAAAGAGAACTCCTCCAGAATGGATCCTCAATGTTTCACACTTTCTTTTTTATAAAAACAATACAGAGGTTTGATCTGTTTTTTCACACTTGTATAAATCACTTAAAAGATTTTATTTTGAAAGAAGAAGATAGATTGTACACCATCTCTTTTTCTCCCTATCATCAATTTTTCATTTCATGATAAAAATCTCATTTTGTAAGTGTGACACTCAGAAAAAGAAAAGAAAATAGCTGAATCCAAGGGCTCAGGTTCTGGCTGCCATCCAGCCTCACCATCCGGCTGACAGGGCATGGGCAGAATGAAGTGTCCCGCACCCAACGATTAACCTAACATTGCTGATCTTCACCTCCTGAAACTGAGTTATGAAAGTCCTGCATAAAATCAATACTTTTTTGAAGCTTTCTGTTTTTTTATGGTTTCCCTCGTGTTTTCATTCTCACATTCTTCTCGCTGATAACTCATTGTCCAGGCATTCATTTTCCATGTTGCAGATGAGTTGCTCTGGGTTTGAGTAAAGCAATGTCCCACCACAGGCTCAGTGAGATCTCCAAGACCTGCATAATGACAGCAGGGATCAAGAGCCAACTGCCTTTCTGAAAATGTACAGTCATCTCACATCATCCAAAGGAAGAGCAGATGATCTTTCCCCTCCCATCCTCAGTGGTAAATTGTACAAGTGTGATATCTGGATTTTAACTCTGCATTTTGTACACCAGGGAGGTTTCAAAGAAGGGCCACCAAGCCAGTTAAAGGACTGGAAAACAAACCTTCTGAGGCAAATCTCAAGTGAGGAAACGTTAAAGTCAATACCACCTGGATTAGGTTGATTATTTTTTGACAAAACCAAAGTCAACTTCATTTTTTACTGTAGTACATTACTTGATAGACTTGAAATACTTAAGTAGTAAGTAAAAGATGTTTCCAAAAGAAAAAAAAACAATTATTTCCCTTCTGAAAAGGTCAGGATTATTGATTATTCCACTAAAATCCCAAGAACATAGGACTGGGAGGAATGATGTGTACCTATAACTGCAGGTACCAGGTAGCAGAGGTTAAGTAAAGGGGTACGTAGTATTGATTCCACTCGACGCACTGTAGGATGATACCTCCCTAGAGCAATCCCAGGAGCCTTAGCACCTAGGACCAAACACCCAAGACACTGCAATGTGCCACAGTAGAATAGACCCAGGGTGTCCCATGCAAGTTCCCATTTCTCTGTCCGTTTCCTGGACCCTCACATTAGAAGTAGAGGCATCCGGCATTCGCCCAGCAAGTGGTTTGTGCAGAAAAGTCAACAAATCCAGAACTTGCCAGAGTCACTGCGCATTGGGATGTACAGGTTGTTGGTCTGCAGTTTCTAGATAATCTGAAATGATTCCTAGTTGTATCTCTGATCAAGCGGTCAGATGGCAAGAAAACCTAGAGAAATGGTTTACTTCTCCTTTTCCTGCCAGGACAAAATTACTGGGTGGAAAAAGATACTATCTTCTTGGAAACCTAGGCCTAGAGTAGTCCTAACCTAATACCCACTGTAGAGAAAGACATAACAGTAACCAAAAAAATCGACTTTATTTGCCAGTTGGACCGAGAGGGAATTATTTTCTGAATTCATCTTTGTATGTTTTATTGACAGCAATAGTTATGATCCTTATAATGGCCTTATAATTCCCTGCCTTGCTCTAAGACATAGTATATGGTGAAAGAAACTAATGAAGCAAAAGACACTCGATATCAGCCTTCAAATATGCTGTTTATAAAATCCTTTTAAAAGGAAAAATAAAACCGCCATTTTAATAAATTAAAAACCTGATGTGCAGCTTGCTGGATGGCAGGTTGAATCAAGATGGTTGACATGTCACACTGTAACTACTTCCCCAGTGAATGATGATATAATTTTCAGATTTGCCCTTCTTACTGTCATTGATGCATTCAGGCAAAACGATATATCAATCAGTCTGTAGGACCTAAATGCCTGTTATGAGTCAATCCTCTGAGGCTCTCAGCTTCCCACATCTCGTAAGAATCTCAGCAGTGATTTGTAGTCATTTGAGTCTTTTATAATGCTTCACATCTCTCAAATTGGTTAGAGCCTAAAACCAGAACCTTTGCTCTGTTTCACATCAACCACATTATTGGTATAGGACAAGTGTGTATTGCTCTATATTCTTTTTACCACCATGCTAATGCCAGCTACTCATAATTAATTCTCATTCTGGATAGAATCCAGTCTTGTGCCATCAGTCCTTCTGGTTCATTTTCAAGGCCTGTATAACTCTCCAGTAGAGCTGCTCCTAGACAGAAGGACTGCATCAGTGGGCAAAGTAAGAGCTACTGATGTTGTTTACCTGGATTTCTGTAAGGCGTGTGGTACGGTCCCCACCAACATTCTTACCTCTACATTGGAGAGACATGGGTTTGATGGGTGGACTGTTAGATGTATAAGGAATTGGCTAGATGGCCACATCCAAAGAGTTATAGTCAATGGCTCAATGTCCAGGTGAAAAACACTAACAAGTGGTGTCCCTCAAGGGTCCATACTGGCACCAATACTATTTAGTATCTTCATCAATGACATAGACAGTGGGATTGAGTACATTCTCAGCAAATTTGCTGATGACATCAAGCTGTATGGTGAGGTTGATACACTCAAGGGAAAAAATGTCATCCAGAGGGACCTTGACAGGCTTGAGGACTGGGCCCAGATGAATCTCATGAAGTTCAACAAGGCCAAAGGCAAGGCTCTGCACCTGGATCAGGTCAGTCCCCAATATCATGAATGGATTGAGAGCAGCCCTGAGGAGAAGGACTTGGGGATACTGGTGGATGAAAAATCGGACATGAGCCAACAATGTGTGTTTGCAGCCCAGAAAGCCAATTGTATCCTGGGCTTTGTCAAAAGAAGTGTGGTCAGCAGGTCGAGGGAGGTCATTCTGCCCCTCTACTCCGCTCACGCAAGACCCCACCTGGAGTACTGTGTCCAACTCTGGGACCTTCAGTGCAACAAAGACATGGACCTGTTTGAACAGGTTCAGAGGAGAGACACAAAAATGGTCAGAGAGCTGGACCACCTCTCCTATGAAGAAAGGCTGAGAGAGTTGAGATTGTTCAGCCTGGAGAAGAGAAGGCTCCAGGGGCACCTTATTGCAGCCTTTCAATATATAAAGCGGGGTTGTAAGAAAAACAGAGAGAGACTTTTTACCGCGGCCTGTAGTGACAGGACAAGGAGCAATGGTTTTAAACTAAAAGAGGGTAGATTTAGATTGGACATAAGGAAGAAATTTTTTATGATGAGGGTGATGAGACACTAGAACAAGTTGCCCACATGTGGCGTCCCATCCGTGGAAGTCTTCAAGGTCCGGTTGGATGGGGCTTTGAGCAACCCAGTCTTGTGAAGGTCTCCCTGCAAAATATTCATGAGATCCAGAGAAAAGGAAGCAAGATAATACATGGCTATATAATCTATAATATATTATATAAAAGTTTTATATAAAACTTACTCGTACTATGTTGCTGAGTAATATATTCAAGACAGGTGCTGACCACACAATTCACATGTTATCGCAAGCAAAATGACAGAGGATATCTGTAAGGTAAATTATACACTCTTCCTAAGGAATAGATCACTCAAAACAAAATAGACTTTTAAATGTTTTGAAGTAGTGACAGTCGAAAGGAAATGTATGACTCCCAACAGGTTGGGTTTTCATATTTCACAATGCCCCCAAAAAGACCTGTTTACACGAACCTTCCCTTGCTTCCCTTCCCTTCAGGTGGTTGGTACTATAGTACTGCAGCAAGTGGATACTCATCTGAAAACTTACTGCACCCCAAACTTCAGGACCCAAATTCGAAATCATGTAAAAAGTTCATGAAGATATGAAAAGGCATCGTATGGTTTGTAAGTTACAGCCATCAAACAGTTGATGCACAGGCATTGCAGCAACTGAGACTTTTTCTCACACTGAAGTGTTTTGGGTTTGGGCCAAAATGCTTTGAGGTTTTTTTTAAAAAAAAAAAAAAAAAAACAACAACAAAAAAAAACAACCACCAACCAACCAGACAAACAAAGCCTACTAAGGAAAAATTCTTTTTTATCTTGTCAGGCTGTTTGGATTTGGTGTTTTGTTCTTCTCCTCCCCGCCC
>VYXH01004328.1:0-68077 GCA_013397275.1 Burhinus bistriatus | reverse complement strand
CCCCCCCCCCCCCCCCCAATTTGTGGGAAGAAATAACTAAAAAATGACACTCTGGCTGCAGTAAAAATGCCTGTGGTTGATAAGGTAAGATTTGATTTTTGATCAGGTGGTCTTACAAAGAAATAAACTACCGGTCTCAAATGAGACCATTCAGAACCCCATTATACCTAATTAAAATCCTTTTTCCTACGATTAATAGAAGTTCTGGGTGTGAATAACTTTGCTTAAGTAGGTTCACAAATCTGGCTGCAGTAAATTAGAGATGAGACCTCCCCGGAGCAGAACAAACCCCATCAAGACCCTCATAAACAAAATGCCAGCATCTGGAGCCAGAGAGAAAAGCACAGGCAGGACAGAGAGAAGAATTACAGACCTGGGATTAGCCTATACATCAACACCATCTAAGGAGAAAGAAAAGCTCTTTATTTATTGCTTACCAGCCTCCAGGGTGTGAGTGTCACTCAGCATTAGCATTCACCTTTATAACCGTGCTTTGATTTACAGCTCCACCCCAGCGCAGAAGGAGCAGCCAATTATATGTCTACGAGAACATGCATGCATTGAGCATATCCCAGCTGCTTTCTCTTCCTTCTTGTACAGGATGCTTACACACAGATTTTCTTGACCTGGGCCTGAAATAGGGGTGTGAGAGATGGGATCTGTTCTGCGCTATTGTATAAGTGCCAAAAGAATATCCTGTTGTATATAAATTTATGTTCGTAGAGGTTAAGCTGCAGTAGAAAGGTTAGAAGGTATTAGGCACAAAGGTGCTGTTCCACCTCAGCCAAAGCTACGCAGCTGCTTTGCCAAGGCCAGGAGCTAACAGCTAAAATGCACAAAGACCACCAAGGTGACCAACTCTCTATGCTCCACCGTCTATAGTGACTAGGTCTATGACTACTTAGATACATATATCAGACCAAATCCTACCCTTTATGTCCAGCTCGGGCTATTCCACCCCTCAACTCTAACCAGATCTTCTCCTCCCCTCCTTTTTGTGGTGGCCTCCGTCATTTCTTGATATTTACTTTTCTCGGTTTGTTTCACAGTGGCACCCCTGAGATCAGCTGGGGATGCTAAGCACGTCGCAGATCCAGCCTCCAGATAAGATTGGATGCTCAGGTATCGCCAATGGAAATAGGTGGCTCTTGACTGCTCAGGAGTTCACTTACTGTCCTAAAACCCACACTGTCAAGCCCTATTTGGTGCTGATCAGTACCATCTGTGCTCCTGGCCCCATTTTTACATGGTATGTTAATATTCTTAGGCCAAAATAGATCAAATACTTGAGATATTAAACCAATTCAGTGTTTGTCTCGGATTCTGCAAACAAGCACTGTTTATAGGTTTGCTTGTTTATAGGTCCACATCACAGGTCCACATCACTGGGGGTGGATGGATGCACACCTGGTAAGATAGAGGAATGGACTTCTGCTGAGGTGGTCTCATGCAGAAGTGCCTAATGCTGAAGTGCAGATTTAGCCACTGAAATACTAAATATGATGCTCTGTCTGTTGCTTTCTGAATTCAGAAGAGCACCCGTGTGAAACAGCCATCCCACCCACCTCTGAAAACCAGTCACAAAGGGCCTGGAGAGGCTCGCTACAGATGGTAGCTCAAGGTTTCTTTTTCTAGCTGTCAAATCACCAGTGAGAATGGAACCAAGGAGATTTTTTTCAGTATTTATTCATTCCCTTCAGTTTCACCTTTATTTTGTTTACAACAGGAGAGACTGAAATGTTTCGCTTCTACCATCAGATGAGAAAGGAGTCCCAGTCAGGTGGTTTTAATCAGACAAATTGAAGTCAAGCCTCCACATATTCAGATTAATATTATAGGAAGACATTTTCCTTTGGTTTCAGATAATATTAAGCTAATGATTAAGGGATGCATCTTTAAACAGGCACTCATTAGATTTGAAACCTTTGTTCCAATGCGTTTTCCCTTCCACTTGCCCCTAAATAGATAGCTCCTAACCAGTTCAGGAACTCCCATGCACGATGACCCATGCATCACATGCTATCCACCAACATTGAGTCTCACAGCAGGGCAAACTTTATCCCTCCCTAAGGAGATACGAAAGGAAATAATTCTTTTCTTCTTAAAGGTGATTCAGAGGACAGACTGTAGCAAAGGTTTTGTGCGTGGAGAGGCTGGAGAGAATTACTGCTAAGATTTTATTAGCGTGCATAAACTCTATGACGTTTTTGATGCCTCAGGCTATAGAAGCACAATCATTACAATGAAGACCATATTTCTTTCCATCTTTCCATTGGTCCTGTAACACATTGAGCAATCCATCTTGCTCGCATGCTCTACAGAGTCATATATTTATTTCTTTGCTTCTCACAAATAGTGTTTAACCTTTTGAGCACTGCGAGTAATTTGAGGTGTGAGAGCATGGGACCCGCTGCTTCTGCCTTCCAGCGTAATCCAGGCGGAGTGTACAAGTCATGCTGTCCAATGCAATGGGTGCAGGCTGAGAGAGAACACCAGCTAAAGAGCCAGGACTATTCCATACGTGTGTATTCACACGCCTGTCATGACCAGGTAGAGGAAACCGTTCACGGCACCGTCGGGTACCAAACTTCTGCAAGATGCTACGGATGCCTGCTGCTCCGCTGGTGCCAGCAGTTACCTACTACACAAAAGCCAGGTGGTGAGGATGACTGGAGATGAGCAACAGAAGAGCAACAGGAGGTGTGGATTACACGTACTCCTCAGAGGTAGCAAATGCATGTTTGCTCACAGACATAGCATTGCTGATGTTTTTGTCATCTGAACGTCATTCAAATGAAAGAGGTACCATTAATTCTTCACTTAGGAACAGTTGCAAACTCATAAATCTAAATGTTTGGCAACACGCAGCCAAAAAAAAAAAAAAAAAAAAAGCCACATTCTGGGTTGCTGAATGTTCAAAACATATTTAAGAAACAAGGAAACAATTTTCATTGAAAAGATACATAGCAATTATTATATTCCCTTTTTAGATCATGAGCGAAAAAAACCAACTTTCTGACATTTTGCTTCAGTATTTAAATTAATGGCAAATATCTCCGCACACAATAGTCTTTATGAAAACTGCAAAACTGAATCCACTTTCAACCTCCATTCTGTTGACTCAGTCGTGTGATGCAGTTTCTCTTTAATTGAATGATTTATGTAACTATGAAGCCCTCTCTGAATTTTACAATTGAGTATGTCATTGACGATTGTCTGCAATGAGCCTTGAAGTTTAGAATTAAAAACTTATTAGCTTTTTCATTAGGAAAGTTCAAGAGCTCAGATATTGAAGAAGACCAAATCCCAGAGTCCCTAGCAGGCTTGTACTGAAAGTTTTTCTGCAATTGTTCAGAATTTTCTCTTGGCTATGAATTATTTAACTGAAACCCTTCCACAGACACAGGCACAAAATTTCAAGGCCAGGAGAGACCATTGCAGTCACTCAACCTCATCTACTTTGCAATGCAGGTCAGGGTCACCCCTTTATCTTCTCACTGGTCTTTCCAATTAGGCCGTTGGTATGCCCTAAACTCCTGCCCTGTGCAATATCTCCCCTGTCCTAATTCTCAGCACATCTTAACGCCTACAGCAATGCCCTGATTTACTGTGTCATCTCAGATGAGGTGTTTTCTGCCTACATGCTATTTTACCCTTTGGGATTTTTTTTTTTTTCTTGTTATTTAACACTTCTCAACCCTGCTTTGAACTTTTATTTTTCCAATCCGACAAACTTGTCTGTCATTGAAGGACTATGCAGCTGCAGAGAACTAGCAAATAATGTCCTTTTTTAACCACCAATAATATCCAATAAATAATCAATAATTGCATAAAAGCCCACTGAGGCATTTTCCCAGGAGAAGCTGGTACTGGTTACTTTCAGGCAATGCCACAAGTACTACTGGTAAAGGGTGATCCATGGATTATTTTCCGTCTCCCAACAAAATCCTTAAATACAACGCAAAAAAGGAATGTGAAACTTCACCCTTACAGATGAATTTACCTTAATGATCAGTTTAGAGAGCGTGTAGCTGTGTAACAAAGAAGTGAAGCTATTTTCCAGCTTACTCAGAGTACCAAAAGCTTTGGCTAAGCCTAAGCCTGTGCCAAGGGGTTGTGGGGGAGTGAAGTGATCATTCATCATGGTGCACAAACACAGTCATGTTCTAATGACTTCCCGTCTCCCAGTCAATCTCCTTCGCATGTGGAACTAGATATGCCAAAATCTATTTGAATTCTCATATAGTAATCCAGAAAGGTGGCCACTCCTGGCTGGAGCAGACAGTCTTGCTGTCCATTAAGTGTGCATATATGGTTTTGGGGTTTTTTTCCCGCAGGACATAAATCCACTGTGAACAAAATCAGATTAATTACATTTAGATCTGGAGCTTAAATAGTGGTTTTATCCCATTATATAATGATTCTCCAGAACCTTGATTCCAGCCAACTTTTTCTTCTCTTGTGCCACTACTGCGTGCATGGCCAACTGCTCTTTGTGTCCCAAGGTGTTTCTGAGAAAGCAATAAATAAGAGATGCAATAACTTGCATGCATTTGCTGTACTCCATCCCAACCTGCTGGCTGGAGGAGGGAGGGAGGGATAGCATCCCTGCCCTGAGAAATTCTTCAAGTTACAAGAACTTTTCAATTCAGCAACCCCATCAAAAGTTGAACTTTCTAGTGCTGGTGAGCAAAATACACAATTTGAAAATGTTCAGGTCTATACATAGAATCACAGAATCATGGAATGGTTAGAGTTGGAAGGGACCTTAAAGATCCATCTAGTTCCAACCCTCCTGCCATGGACGGGGACACCTTCCACAAGACCATGTTGCTCAAAGGCCCATCCAAGCTGGCCTTGAACACCTCCAGGGATGGTCCATCCACAGCTTCCCTGGGCAACCTGGGCCAGTGTCTCACCAACCTCACAGTAAAGAATTTCTTCCTAATATCTAATCTAAATCTGCCCTCTTTCAGTTTAAAACTGTTACCCCTCATCCTATTGCTGCACTCCCTGATCAAGAGTCCCTCTCCAGCTTTCTTGTAGGCCCCTTTCATATACTGGAAGGGGTTATAAGGTCTCCCCGGAGCTATCTCTTCTCCAGGCTGAACAACCCCAACTCTCTCAGCCTGTCCTTGTAGCAGAAGTGCTCTAACCCTCTGATCATCTTTGTGGCCTCCTCTGGACTTACTCCAACAGGTCCATGTCCTTCTTATGTTGGGGGTCCCAGAGCTGGATGCAGTACTCCAGCCTTTCTCCCTTGTGTCTGTGATTCCATCTTTCAGGACAGTGTCCCCAGTACCAGATCTGTTCCATCCCAGATGAACAGTTAAATACAATTTCAAGCAAGGAACTATGCCTAATTCTCTCATAACACTCTCACTGTTCCTATTTATATTTAATTTATGATATCAAAAGTAATACTCCTAACAGCAAGACTAGCAACCACCTACATGAGAGTAGCACCACATCATCACATGTAATGTGAATGATGCAGGTTCAAGCCCCCTGGCTTAGCAAGGGTGCACGAGTCTTGGTCTCCACATCCTAGAGACTTACTACTGCTATTAAGGGTCTTTGCTGTTGAGGAACAGTTGGGTATTTTTTCTCTCCCTCAACCACGATCAAGTAACTTCATCATGGAGCTTAAGGAAATTTTCCCGGAGAAAATTTTATCACAGCTTTTTTTTTTTTTTTTAATTTGTTTCCACCACCACCCCAAGAGTCCACATTTTGCTGAACCATCATTTCCAATTAAAAAAAGAAAAATGTAACAAAAAATTTCAATGTTAAAAAGCCTTGAGTCTTTCTAGTGATATCCCCTCAGATCTGAGGGTCTAAGACGGTCCTGCGTAAAGCACAGAGAACAGTAATCTAAATAAAAAAACTATAATAACTGTAACAAAAAATGGGCTTTGAATAGTCAGATGGCAATATTGCTCTTCTTTACCTGTTGAATCCTTTGTGCTGCTTGTTTTATTGACTTGCAGTACAATGAGAAGCCTTCAAAACCATGAGGAAATAAAGGGTCAGCTCCTCTTTTGGTCTTCAATGATATTTCCATTTTACCTTTAAGGCTATGGTCTTTATATTGCTTCTTTTTTTTTTTTTTTCCCTTTTTAAATCTTGAGCGATCCCCAAATACCTGACAGAATGCATATATTAGATAAATACCTTTTGACCATCACTTTTCTGGGACCTTCAAAACCATCTAGAGGCCATCAGAATGAAACAGTCATTACGGGTTTTCACCAGTAAAGTCTCTTAGTAAACCTTTTTGGGGCTGGGGGCTTCACTGGCTCTCTTGAAGTGCTCCTGTAGAAATGTGGACTCTAATTAAAGTGATTGTCCTAGCCACTAGGGAAGAGTTTTGCTCCCGGGATTCCACATCTTCCCCCGTCCCAGTTGATAGCTCTTGCTGTTGTACAAAAGCTGGGAAATAGCAGCAATATTTTTCCTCATGCCACATAACTTTTCAGTCTTCTCTGAGAGGATTTAGGCATAATTCAGCTGCCTGTCTGGTTATAAACATGGCTGCAGTCTGGAAGTGTCTTCATATATATGATTCATGCAGGCTTGCACTGCTGTTGTACACTTCCCTAGACCATTGACCAGTGCAGTAACTAGAAAACCAGCTCGAATGGAGAAAACCAGCTTGAGTGGACATCAGACTAAGCAATGAAATGCAAAAATATGGTGACCTGCAGAGACAAGGTCATCTACTCCAACTGCCTTCTCAAGATCCATCATGTTTCTTTAGATATCTATCACGTTGGATTACTCTTATCAACCTTGACCTCATGGAAATATAGACACTTGGACTTCTCTGTTGAAGGAACACACAGAGGTTTCTTTTCTCCAGTTCGGGCAGTTTCTCCTGTTTCCAGCAGTGTGCTTCTCATGTGGTACTGCACATATGCTTCTGAAGTTTAAAAAAGTTTGGTCGACCAAACCCCATCTTTAAACAAATGCAATCAGCATCAAAACTTCTAATTTACTTGACCTCTAAAGATCCAAGCAGGAAGAAGAAAAAAAGCAGAGGTTACCACAATTACCTGCCCAATCTTCAGTGAAAGCACTGGAGAATTCACTAAAAGTAGTGCCTTTTATGCTCGGAAAAGGAAATTAATCATTCTCTCCCCAACTGTTTCAAAACAACGATGTTTCATGGGGATGGCTTGAGACAACAGAATCCAATATCGGGAAGACTTATTGCGTTTTCACTTCATCATTCATGTCATTGAGAGATAATTATAGTATAAATAAGTCCAGAGATTAGTGTGGAACTGACAAGTGATTATAAAAGCACCACAGCACTCTTTCTATTTTAACACTTTCTAGCCCTCAAAAAAAAAAAAAAAAAAAAAAAAAAAAAAAAAAAAAAAAAAAAAAAAAAAAAAAAAAAGGAAAAAAGAAAGAAAGAAAGAAAGAAAGAAAGAACAAAAAGATAGTACTGTGTGATTATTGTTTATTATTATTTCTGTAGCAACAAGTATCTTAATGCTCCAGCTGGGAATAGAAACCTGTTCTGTTAAACAGATGGTAGGAGATCAGCCCTGCTTTGAAAAGTGTGATGGGAAATGTAGTCTGGCAGGATATTTTACACACAAAGCTGAATAAGAACATGAGATCCAAGTGCAGCGCAACAGCTGTAGCTGCACTCCCAATGGAAATCTTTCAACTCCATCTCCCTCCCTTCTTCTTTAGCCCCATCTTCATTATCCCCTCCTTTATCTTCACAATAAACCGTCATGCCAACATTTGTTACTGTGCTGAAAACAATTGCGTAAGTTTTTTAGATCTTAAATAGCCTTTAAAGAAAACTTCAAAGCCTAGGAGCTCTTTTCAACAAAGAAGACAAATCAGTCTACAAAGTATCCTCAAAGCTGATGAAGCCAGGCTCTCCCCAGATAGAAATTAGGCATGAGTTGGTGTCATCAACAGAGCTTCACTGATTTTTATCCCCTAGAAATGCAAACCTTTCTATAAATCACTCTCAGTAAATCTTTCCTGGTAGGTAATTAAAGCAACACATCCCTTGTTTATTGTCGCTGACAGAATTGCTTTACAATCTGTTCATTCTTGGGAGAAATTGCCATCTAGCCTGCATTTAATACTATATGCACCCCTATTTAAAATACTTTTCTTCTGATTTTTCTCCCTGCACAAAAATATCTCTTTTTCCACTTAGCATGGTGCCTGGCATATCCTGATCCCACAACTATTTTTTGAGCTCAGAAAACCATTATTAGAAGTCTGTTAGTAAACTCCGAAGCAAGGACTGAAGTTGGTTATTTTGGCATTCCTTCCAGATCTGTGCTCTGAATATTCAAAAAGATCCTCAAAGGCACAAGTTACCCACTTTCCTCAGAAGACCTGGGTGTGCTTTGCCAAGTCTCTTCTTGGATTTCAGCGGTCTTACATGTGTCTAGTGTTCACTTTTCTACAGCAAGCAGGAAGGAAGTTGCAGAAGAAACACAATCTGCGCATTCCACAAAACAGCTTGAATTCTCCCCAAAATTGAAGAGGAAAGTTTATCTCATTCCTTAGTTCACTGCAGAGCTCTGATACCCTCAAGGCACAACTGTGTTAGTAAATTAAATGTGCCCAAGACAACTCTCTAGTCTTTCAAGATGAGGTAGCCACATTCCAACCCTTAACTGGGGATGATCCTTGGTTTATTCTAGCTCACTGACTGTGTCCAGGAATTTTTGGGGAAAGGTGTCATCACCCAGGCTTAAATCAAGGATGGGTATTATTCTAACAATTAATCAGCAACTGAGTACCATTGTCCAGGAACTGGGAACGTGAAGATGCAGCCTTCCTGCCCCCTTTGAGCATGTTCGTTTACTCCCTCCACCACTTCCAGAGAAGAAACCCAGCCACAACAGACAGGATAATTAGGTCTAAGATCAACTGTGGACAGCCACTGCAGACACAGATCATATCAAGTACGGCCATTCTCTTTGGACAGTCTTCCAGCACTTTTTCATCAGGCTTTGCGGGTTTACATGGCCAGGGGGCACACACCTAGACATCCTTGTGGAAAAACACTAGATTTTGGCTGCAACAATATACAGCAACAGAAATAGTCTCTCAGGGTAGCTGAGTTACCAAAGAGGGTCCAAAAAGGGACCAGGCCAGGCCCTACAAAATGGAGAGATGAGTCAGTCTTCACTGACTGAACCATCATACTCCCTCTGGGGCAGCCCATACAGACTTTCTAGATATGATCTTGGATGGCTCACTCCATGTGGGCAGGTGGATTTGCAGCTGTAGACATTTTTCTGAAGCTGGGCACCTAAGGTCATGACTCCTCACACAGTGGGGTGGCAGGGTGATAAACCGGGTGCTGTTAGTGCCTCTTCATCCATGGTTTATAACATGGCAGGTGTGTACCTGAATAACCTTGAATGGTATCCAAGCCCACTCCAGCTTGAGCATCTCTGCACTACGCCAGAGGTTGCAATGTGACACACTGCATTGGCCAGGTCACTACGAAGGAACAATGCCAGAATAATAAAATACCTTTTTAAAGGCACCAAAAATCAGTCCTACATGGGCTATTACAATATATGAAGGGGCGTCCCATTTTTCACTGGACTTTCCTATCTTGAGTGAAGGGTTATGAAGTCATTAACTCCTTGGCAGGTGACAAAGTACCTTCTATGTCCCTGCATAGGTAATTATGAAGAGCACATTGGCAACTGTTTATTTCTTTTTATCACTTGTGTTATGTTCGAATTTCATTAGGATGCAACTGTCTGTCCTGAAAATAACAAATAATGTCATTAGAGAGGACTGAGATTCAATCCCTTTCCCTCAGAGAGAAATCAAGCTGCTGTCACAGCAAAGGTGGGTTCCTCTCCATTCTCAGATGATTTATATGCATTGGAAGAGGCATTGGAGATGATCCCTTATGAGGGATGCCAATTAAGGCTGGGAGGAACAAAATAAATAAAAAATGTGTCACAAACGGACCACTGTGTATAGTCAAGACTTTTTATAGTCTTGGCACCCAGGTGCCCATCTCATAGCCTCAGTGTAGCCTGAAAGGCTGCAAGGCTGCCTGCATAGGAAAATATTTCTTATTCCACTTACATAATGATACTGGTTTTCTTGTGTAACCGCCTGACTAGCTTTTTCAGTTTTATTTAAAACATTTAGAAAGTAATATAAGGTAAACCAGAAAGAGTGATGTTATTCTTAATTAAGATAAGAGTATCTGAGTGGGAAGGAGTATGAATGGGATTATTCCGCTTACTAATCGCTCCCTACATCAAACCAGTATAATTGTATAGACAGCTTTTTGGATCACTTCAACACACCTACCCAACATGCCAAATTTAAGTCAAAATGCAGACCTTTGCTGAATTCTGTCCAGTTCACAATGCAACCTTACCGTTGCCAACAGCTGAAAGCAGTATTGGGGTTGTCAAAACACAGATGCACACTTTGTTCTACCACCTCTGATGGGACAAGCTTAGGATAGAAAGATCTGAAGGTGAGAAAGACATCCAAGGATGGCAATGCTTTCAAGCTACTGAGTGAGGTGCACGCAAACTCATCCATCAGAACTTCTGATGGATGAGAGGCTTCTAAACCGGAGACTTGCAAGACTCGATAGGAGACCAAACAGTCAAAATTGGAACCCAAGAGGTTTAGCTAAACCACTGTAACTTTAGCTTGAGACAATGCCAAGCCTGTGGAATGATTACTTTTCTACCCTTACAAATAGTCTGGCTTAGCCAGTTGACATAGGAAATGTAGTTGATCAAGCACATTTTAAAGCATTTGTGTTGATAAGGGTAAAACTGTTCAGAACAAATGGACTGGATGTGGACAGAGCCATGGATGAGGAGATAAAGTGTCCATGGGCCTGATCTTACTCCTCAGAAGTCAATAGCAAGCTTCCATGTGACATGAAAGATACAGGACTGAACATTTCAGGGCTGAACATACAAAGATAATTAGGGGACTGGAACATCTTTCTTATGAGGAAAGGCCGAGGGACTTGGGTCTTTTTAGTCTGGAGAAGAGAAGGTTGAGGGCGGATCTCATCAATGCTTATCAGTACTTAAAGGGAGGGTGCTGGGAGGATGGGACCAGTCTTTTTGCAGTGGTGCCCAGTGATAGGACAAGAGGTAACAGGCACAAACTTGAATGTAGGAAGTTCCATCTAAACATGAGGAGGAACTTCTTTCCTTTGAGGGTGGCAGAGCACTGGAACAGGCTGCCCAGAGAGGTGGTGGAGCCTCCAACTCTGGAGACGTTCCAAACCCGCCTGGATGCCATCCTGTGCAACCTGCTGTAGGTGACCCTGCTCTGGCAGGGAGGTTGGACTAGATGATTTCCAGAGGTCCCTTCCAACCCCGGTGATTCTGTGATTCTGTGATTTCCTTAATACTGAGGTCTTCAGAGATTGCCCTACTCACACCTACGCCTTTATGTCCGAAAGATTTTTCTTCTTTCAGTGGAGAAAGAACTGAAAAAATATTCTTAGTACTGTAAGAATGTCCTGTGTTGCAAGAAAGTCCCGTGTTTACAACCCTTTGAGGAATATTATTATTATTATTATTGTGGACAATTGGAAATGTATATCCAAACTCTAGAGGAATTTTTTTTTTTAAATCTGTGCACTGCATGTTAAAATATATCCCACTCACAGAACAGGGCAGGAGGTTGAATTTTCAGAAAAGAAAAGGTTACAACCAGATGGTCTAGGGAAAATATGTTTTAATTTACAAGTTCTACTCAATTCTCTTCAATCCCACTCTTCATGTCTTAATTTGACAGGTAAAGTAGTGTTGCTAACAGTGAAGTCACCCAGAGTGCACACAGTACAACTGAAAGCTTGATACTTGTTGTTAAAGAGAAGAAAGTGCTGTTACCCATACCTGTTAAAAATAATAAGATAAATGTGTGAAGTGTAACAGAATTGATACTCAAGATGAGAACTACCTACTTTACAACCTAAATAATGGAGAGAAAGGGAATAGCAGATACCCCTTATCCATTCTTTTATATAGATGGTGAAGGAAATACAGCCATATGATACAGTTCTAATTGGATTTTCTCAACCTGTATGTTCCAGTCAATAATTTTGGTGGGAGGAGAGGAAATCTTCTCCTTAATGCTTTCATCGACATTAATCACAGCTCCTCTGTTTCTGCAGAGGCCAAAGACAAAAGAACTGAAAAGAAACTAGAAGCACCAGCACCTTCTGGGCTCAAGGAACGGATACCCTGGGGTTCTCCTTGCTCTGCTGAACCTTTCTCCAAGTAGTCTAGCAGCAGCAGAAAATGAGAAAGCAGAAAAAGTATGTAACTGCCATAAAGTGGGAATATCCAAAGGCATCTCACCAGAACTGGCACTTTGCAGAAGGACAGTGGTTGACGCTCAACATGAAGACTGGATGGAGAGACCTATCACTGAGCAATGCTATTTCCCAAACTGAAAGCATCTGAATTCCTGAAATTCTCAAAGGTATGTTAGGTTACAAGCACATAGCATGTTTTCCCTGCATATACCACACTACATTGATTCATTGCTTCTGGAGAAACCATATGCTCGAAGCTTTCGGGATTCACCCAAGAATGACTCTTTAAAACAAGAGATATGGACAATGAGTGCAGGGTGCTGAGGCTCAGCACCTTCTCTCTCTTTTTCTGTCCCCATGCTGTTAATTTTTGAGGTCACGGGGTTGCACCATGTGCACTGGTACATTTGCATGCCAATTGGCTTGCTTCATGAGAGGAACAGTTGGAATACAGAGCAGAGGGCTGGTTGTCAGAAGCAACATGTTTCCTAAAGAGATCAAAAAATGAAATGTCATTTAGATACTAAGAGAAAATGGCAGCAAAATGAGATAGTTCTGCTGTTATCTGACATTCATCAAAGGAATCAGTGGACTTAATTACTGGTATGCGAACTCCTTTATTATATCATTTGCTGTTGTATATTGGAAAGTACATAATGATTTTGAAAGATAGGCTTTCTTCACTTCAGAAGCAAAAAACATTCACAGACTTACACTATATCCCATTAACATCTTTGTTCTGCCATTTCTGGCTAGGCATACCCACTCTTTCCCCTATAGAAGGTCCGCCTGAATAACCCTGCCCATCTGAAAGAGCTTATCTACATTCAGGATCAGTTACTATCTAACCTGCTTTATTTCTACTGCAAATATTTCCCAGCCCAAAGAGGCCCAGTTCTACTCTTCATTTTGAGAAGTGCATCCCACGCTAATTTGATTGTCAGTTTTGTCTGTAGATTAGATCACACCCCAAATGTGCAGTGGATTTTAGGAAACAAAACGTAACAAGGTGGCCATGAATATATTCTTTTGGGAGTGACTGCCATTTCTGTGGGAGATCACAAAATGGATTGGATAAAGATTCATTTACATGGACAAGCTACTGCAAGATAAGCTATAGCTAAAATTAAAATGCAATAGGTGTTATGTAGCAGTTCTTCTAATAAATAGTCCTGCACCAAGTTGAGAGTTCAGATTTATCCTACCTAGCAGTAGATACCTACCTGCCTAAGCAATGAAATCAAGCTTGCATTTCTTTCCCTGTCACCTGTAGGGGACAAATCAGCTCAACGTCTAAATCACCTTCTGCAGGAACCTCGTTCTCTCTACTGATTTTCAAAGGAGCATAGGGCAAACGTGCATCCCCTGCAGACCTCTCAATTAAGTGATGAATGTCTCCTTCTCCACATGTCCACTAGTCTAGGGAGAATAGGGTTGAATATACAAACTCCAAGTCAAGTTTCCTTGAACATGAAGTTTTGATTACCTAGTAAACACCTAAAACTTCCTCATATATACAATAAGAAACTCATCTTGAGGCTCTTCATGCAATTAGCTAATTAACTAATTTCCCTCAATGTACTTTAATAAGTAGATACTTATCACAAAACACACCGGGGGGGACGGGGGGGACGGACACGGAACTAGATGACTTTTAAAGGTCCCTTCCAATCCAAACTACTCTATGACTGTATGATTCTATAGCTCAGGTGGTGGGTTTTGGATTTTTCTTCCCCCTTCTTCCTCCCCTAATTTTAACAAAAACACCCTGAGAGCCTGAGCCTTCTGGGAAAGGATATAATGACTGCAAAGTTCACAGTTTCTTCAACTGTTATTTTTGTTTGTTTTGTTTCATTTGCACAGTCATAGAGTGGAGACTTTGACCTTCTACCTGCCCATTGTAGGTCCTCGTATCTTCTGTTGTATCTGTTGCCCAGGTGCAAGAGGACAGGCCAAGTGACCTTTTTGTTGATTTCTGTCCTGCCATTTTGGGGCTGTGAGCATGTGATATTTCTGAGGGGTCAGTTGCCAAAATAGCCCACACTGAAACGCCATTTATTTAAAAAGTGGGTGTTTGAGCTCACTAAATGCCACATTAATTCACATAAGCTAGAGGGTAACTTCAGACTATAATACATCTTCTGCTGTTCTACCGGAGAACAAATGGTGGGGCAAAAGTAATTGTCCTTGTGAGCTATGGAGTTTCCTGGGATTTATGAGTCCGTGTCTATCATTAAAAGGACTTTACCTGGTGTTAAATGTGTTTATCTGCCTACCCAGAGCCAAAAGGGAGGGCACAAATGAACAGCACTACATGCAACTTTAATGTGTATTGGCTTTGTCTCCTTAATGTATTCATGGTTGCTTCACTTGAAGCGTTTTTCATAGAGTTTCATAGGTAATTATGTTTAGGAGTGCTTCCATCTTCCAGTGCCTGTGCTATCTCGCCCCCTCCTTTTGCCCCATCACCTCTGCAGTAGCAAACCCTAAGGCCAGTTTAAACCACATTTGACAGAGATACAAAGGCTTCAAAGTTACAATGATCCTCTAAGTTTTGTGGAGTTTTAGAGCTGGCCAAAAAGATGTATTAATTAGTAACACACACACACTTTTAGGACCTGATTCATCTGACTTGTTTTATACATCTACTGAGATATTTGAAATCCATGAGATAGGTCTGGCCCTAGAGCATTTATTTCTTGTCAGGTAGTACAAAAGGAGTCTAGACAATGAGATCACACATAGACGTCTTCACAGAAGATATCTAAAGTTAAGTGGCTGAATCCCACCCGTTGAGCTTGAGCTATTTCCAGGGTAAAAGCCAGTAAGAAAAGGTAGCATGGGTGCCCTGGGTTTCATCAGGTTTATGCCTGTTTCCTCCTGTGAACCTATCAGGCCTTGCCACTTCCAGTTCCAGAAGCGACTAGTACTTCATGGTGAGACAAATCATCCCAGATATCCACTGACTGCATTGACTCGATCTTCATTATCTGTGGTGGAAGCTGAGATAGCCACATTTAGGTGACAATCTCAGATTGAATCATGCCCCTAGGGCTCCAGTCAGTTGCCTAAAGAGAGGCTTTTTAGTGACATTTCGGACACCCTAATGTATCCAAGATCCCTGCAGCTGCTGTGCCGGTCTGATGTGATAAAGAAGCTGCAAAGAAGCTCAGACAGCAGCTGGAGGGAATCCCAGGAAATATTAAAAGGTACCAAGGGCTCATCTTTAGACAAATGACTCTGTGAAGAGCAGAAGCAAATAACTCATGAACATATGCCTTCACATGCTTTCCTTTTCCTTTTAGATTCTGTTTCTTCACTATTGCTTGTCAACTTACACCAAAATCATCTGGTGGTGAGCTGTTCTCCCTTACTGTTGCTTTACTCTTCTGCTCAGCATCAGGAGTGGATCTTCTGAGGAGAACAAGAGTGCTATAGGCCCTTTTTTGCTCCACCTATTGCAAAACTTACTCATGACTTCGCGATGGAACCTCAAAAAAGAAAGTATATATTTCCTTATCCTATCAGCCTAATTCACAATGAAAACTTCAAATGATTCATTCAGAACCTTCTCTAAAACTCTTTAATACAGTTTTAGGAGATGTTCAGAGGGTTAGAGGACTTCTCCTATGAAGACAGGCTGAGAGTTGGGGTTGTTCAGCCTGGAAAAGAGAAGGCTTCAGGGAGACCTTATAGCAGCCTTCCAGTATCTCAAAGGGGCCTACAAGAAAGCTGGAGAGGGATTTTTTACAAGGGCATGCAGCGATAAGATGAGGGGTACTGGCTTCAAACTGGAAGAGGGGAGATTTAGATTAGATCTCAGGAAGAAATTTTTCACTCTGAGGGTAGTGAGGCATTGGCCCAGGTTGCCCAGAGAAGTTGTAGATGCCCCATCCCTGGAAGTGTTCATGGCCAGGTTGGATGGGGTTTTGAGCAACCAGGTCCAGTGGAAGCTGTCCCTGTCCATGGCAGGGGGGATTGGACCTAGATGATCTTTAAGGTCCCTTCCAACCTAAACCATTCTGTGATTCTCTGATTCTATATGTCCAGTCAGGAAATTAAAAAAAAAATCCATTTGGCTAAGTTGACCAGGCATGCAGCTGTGGTGAGTGTCCAGGAGCAGATGCATATGAAATCTGTTAGCATGAAAAATTCATAGAATTTTTCTGGATATAGATTTTTTAAAAATAAAAAATGAATGTGCCTTTATGAGCAGAAGTAAAAGACAAAATTAATTAAATACATGAAACAAAACAAACTGTATTCTGTGTCAAATGATAGAAACAAGAAACAGCTTTTGAGGTTGGCACAACCACTGTTCTGCATGGCAGCATAGAGCAACAGACCCATTGAAACCTTGTGAAAAAGGCATCCCAACGATAGTTAGACCTGCATATGTCAAATCTCATTGCCTCTACAGAACAAGGCTTTTCACGGCACTAGCTTGACAGAATAACCACCAAATCTAGCAGGCTAGGTATCAAGAAGTTTCCCCTGAGACCAGGTAGGAAAAAGTCTTCTGTGAAGTGGGAACAAGGGTTTGGGATGGGATTATCAACACTATAATTGGGGAACTCAGCTGTCTGAGCCAACAGCTGATGCAGTCCACTGATGTCTACTCCAACTGTATATCTGAACATCAATGGGGAATTATGCTTATGGGCTGGATCCTCTGACTTGAGGTGTTTTCAGGCAAAATGAAGGTGACATGACAGAAAAGACAAAAGCTTTTAAGAATTGGCAAAATGTCATCTTTGCCACCTTCTGAGGCTTTCAGCCCTCCTTCACTGGGCTACAGAGAAGCTGAAAGGTCTTGTTCGGCCACTCAAAGCTAGGACAGTTCCCCACTATTAGGTTCCCAATTGCCTTTTGCTTTTAACTTTCAGATATATTGTTTCCCATTCAGACAAAGACTTGGCTCTAGTGAGACCATGTCTTTATAAGATTCAGGCTGGAACACCCAGGATTACCATCTCTGAAGTTGAACGTGAATACGATGCAAAGACTCCATCTGTTACGTATTGCAACAGTGCAATGCTTCATGGCTCAGCCTGTGGCTGTACCTTGCAATCGGCTTTTCACCAGCTCCTGGTGCCAGTGCAAGGTCTGCATTCTGATTTTCAAACGATTTAATGACACATGTCCTGGAGACACCAGAAATTGAATTCTATGCAGAATGCAAGCAGCAGCTGTGATCCTCTGGGGCAAAATGGGTCACTTAGCGTAGGGCGAAGTCTAAGCATAAAGCATCTTTAATTAACAGAATCAGCTTTGGGGCAGTCTTCTAAAGGAGATCAAGTAATTTGGCACTCTTTAAGAGTGCATTTGACATTCTCTAAGAAGCACCCTTAAAATTCTGTTTTCAAAAATTACTTCACTTCAAAAACAAGATGCAGGCTATGAGAGTTTTATGCCTTACCCTAGTATCTCCTGAACAAGTGGGTATGTGAGCTTTGCCAAACTGGGTCATGAGCCTAGAAATTATCAAAGGAGTCCCCCAGCCAGTTTTGTACTGCAGGTTTCTTAAGCAAAAGGACAATCAGCACCTCAACCTGTTCTGCTTCATGCACAGAAGTACTATTCACTCTCCAAGTCATCCTCTCCTTCAGGTTCATCCTTGTGTGACCACCACTTTCTGTTTAAAGAAGATCGCAATGGGTGTCTTGCAAAAGGAGCCAATTTTTCTCCTCATGAAAAAGTCATTCTCAAGAAAAGCTGGCTACATCTCTGGGCCTCAACCTACAGCCAACATGCTACCTGCTGGTTATGCCAACAAAGTCCTGAGAAAATGACCATAGCAAACTGTATTTGAGCATCTCCTGTGGTAATACTCAACTTGGCCGTCTGCAGCAGCACTTTACCATGTCTCTTGCCAAGTGTCTCCTTATGATGAGGCCAAACATTTTTGTGGCATAACACAAAAGTGCCATCTGTTCCCTGCACAGAGCCTGAGGAAAAAGGAGCATAAGTTGATTAAGCAGGAGACAACTGATCCTACATCAAAACAATTGCAGAGCTTTGCTACGATTGACAAGTTTCAAGGGAATATGCACTAGAATAACAGACTGGGGGGATTTTGCCAGTTACACTAAGAAGTCATCCACTTTGAATGTGAAACCAAAAAGAAATACTACTCCCTATCCAATGCCCAGCTTCTAGGACACAGGTGCAAAAAATTATCCACACAAGTTTCTATAATCCCATTAGCACTTGACTCCTGATTGACGTTCACCAGCTTCATCGAGCACATTTAAAACACTAGTTGTTCAAAGACATTGGGGGAGGAAACAAAGAGTTGATGGACATTCTCCATCCAGTTCTCTAATGTTGGTGGAAAGGTAGTGTGGCCTGACCGGTAAAGGGCCAGTCCATCAGTGAGCAGTTCTGTGTTTGACTCTAGCTTACATTGACCAATGAATTTGGCTGCTGACTTCATTTTTGCTGCTCTTCCCACTCCAACTCCTTGCCTACTTTGTCTGTACAAATAAAGATGGTCTTCTGGACATAGAGGGCTTCTCTTGCCTAATCATGTTCGTCCTGCATAATACAGTAATCTACAAGAGACACGACTAGTTTACAGAGCTATCCCTGTCTAGCCATTGGGCCCCACCAGATGTAATTCATCTAATTTATTCTAGATATATTAAGCTAAAAATTTCATCCCCAAAGAAGCAGAAGCTAAACGTCAAATCTTGCTGGACTATTCAGGCATTCCTCTATCCCAAATCACAATCAGAAATAGTAACTGATAAAAACAGAGCCTGCTCTGTCAGTGCGGGAAGAGGATTTCTAAGGCTCAGAGATTTAGGTGGCTAAAAGCTCTTGTTTAGGTGGTTAAACTGTTTCATGATCACAGGTAAAATATCTCTCAAACCCCCAGTTCTTCCTCCCCACAAAACCTTCTCTTCTTGATGTACATGCCTCAAACACGGGCTACACGGAAAAAAATGAGGGCTACTTTCCTCTTCAGCCAGCTCAGGGTATTTTCAGTGGGGAGGGAAGGACGTACCCATCTATCGGGTGAGTGTCTTGTCTATCTGTACATCAGGATGACAGCCACTTTGTTATATTGATAGATTCTAACACAGGCTGGGAGTAGACTTACTTACTGATACGATCCATTACACTTTAACGTACGATGCTCTCTAGCTGTTGTCTAGAAACATTGACTAAGTAGAAGTTCAGCATACTGATTTATTGGAGCTGGCAACTTGAATCCAATGAAGAATCCAATGCAGGGAACTTTTTGCCAATACACAGTGGCTTTGTTTACTCAATAGAGGATGTATCCATCTTTCAGTTGGCGTTGATTGTTTTCACATTTTTTTCTACATGCCCAGGCTGCAAAGGGAAAAAAAAGAACCCCGCCACAGAAAGTAATTTGTTTTGGCAGTGTAAAAAATGTTAAACCTCTTCACAGATAAACCAAACAGGGTGAGAAAAAAATAACTGTCCTCTTCTCTTGCATAAGGATTTTAATTTGAAGCACAGCTCACACAGTTGATTATTCCCCAGCTTACAATAGAAACATTCATTCAGACACAAGCAAAATACCACCATTTTTCTGCCCTGAAAGGTCTTGAGTGTTGTAACGGAGTGAGATGCGAAGGATGCCTACCTTCTAATGAATCCACCCGTAGAGAGATTCACTTCCTTCAACATGAATCTTCATGAGTGCCAGGGTCTAGGAAATGTACCCCACTGGAACATTAGGAAGGGGAATTGAAATGATGATCATGTGCTGGCACACGAGCTGCCAATTCAGTCATGGAAGAGGGTATAAGGAATGCGTGAAAGACTTCATCTTTGAGGCACCACTAGAGACAGCTAATACCTACTAGCCAGCTGGGGGAGGAGGAAGGGCTCAGGTGTGAGGAACATCTAGTCTGGCTTCGGGCAGAGGCAGACAGCTAGATCCCAGGGAACTGCCAAAACCCTTTTCCTATCTATTGATGTTTAGTTCAGGTCCACATTTCATGATTTAAAAACTTTTAATGACACACAAGAAATGCTTTATTAACCAATTCAGCTATTCCCCTGCAATATACTCAAAGAAAAGTCAGGGATCTTTGGAAAGGAAATCAGAGACTGCCAGGAAATTTGAAACTTCAACAAGAAGTAGGAAAATGTTCTGTGACAGCCTCCCACAGAATTGTTTCCATTTTTCACTGAAGTCTTCTGAATGACTGTAGCGCTCTACATCTGAAGAGCCTAAAGTGTTACACAGACAGTAAATAATACACCCAACAACGCAGTAGGTTCAGTCAGGAGATGGGTGTTATCTGTTCAAGAGCTGTTTGAGGCTGCACATTGAGTGACACTGGTAAGTTGAGTGGGGTTTTAAGTTTCCAGAGAAATAAAGTAAATTGTTGCTGCCCAGATTTTCTGGAAACTGGGTCATTTGTTTGTTTGCATCTATAAACTGAAGGTTAGATGTGAAGGCTGAAGAATCATTCAAGTACAAATTCACTACGCGGAGCTGAAAAGGGAATAAGACTTGGCAGATACTGTTTAAATCATTAATTTAGGTCGGAGATTTTAAATATATGTTTACCAATGTACCTACAGACTTTTGACATTTTACACAAATTTTCTAAAAGAAAACATAGAAAATAATGTTTTGGAGAGAAGCCTTGCTGACATGGACCTGAGGGTCCTGGGAGACAACAAGCTGCACATGAATCAGCAGTGTACCACTGCAGCAACGAAGGAAATCAGATCCATGGCTGCATCCCCCAGGCATTGCTAGCAGAGGTAGAGAGGCCTTGGATATTCCTTTCTTCATCGAGCTGACTCTGCACCTGATCATGATTTTCATTGCTTGTATGGGAATAGGCCAGAATGTGCAGTCCCTTTGGAGAGAGAGCGTAAAGACATCTCTTGATATTTTTTCAGAGCAGCTTTGCACACTCTGAGCTGGGCTGATGTAACCGAAGCCACTGACAGAGCACTTCTTTGTGCTTGTCTGCAACTTGAAAAGTCTGAGATAAGTCTCATTTGCTAGTTCACAAAACACCAAAAGGACAATTTTCTGTATTTAATTCCTCAGGGAAGTTGGCTTTGGGCAGATTCACAGGGGCCAACAGGGGGGATTTTCAGCTTCACCCACGTTCTTGCAGTGCTTCTCAGGGTTTTTGAGCATTCCAGCTTTTGAACAACCAAGAGAAAATGCAGGAAAGCCTAATGCAGGGGTCGTAATTGAAGGGGCACGGAAGTCTGGGATGTAGACATTTATAGCAATAATGCCTGATTTATAGTGAGGCATGGTGTCATGCTAAGCAAGCTACACATCTGCTGGGTCAACCTGGCTTATACTCGCACCCCACCATGAAACACTAAGAGTCCAAAGGTTTAACTTTTTCTCCTCCGTTTGTTCCCACGATCAGGTTGGGAATGTGGAGAGGACACCTCCATGAAAAGATAATCACGAAAGGAAACTGAAGCTACCAGGTGACATTCTGCTGTCTTTATTCACGTGGAGCAGCAAAGTTCTGTATAAGACTTCAGTCCTGGTGGCAGATAGAAGATGAAAGAATAAAGTCTTATGTATGGACAACTGTCAAACAGGGGAGTTTTCAGTGCAAAACGTGTCAAGGAAAAAGCCTCAGACTCCAATGGAGTTCATGTGTTTTCTGGTAAACCAGATTAAAACAGCATCGTAATTCTGGATAAAGAATTCTCCAGCTCCACATTTCATTCTATGTGTATTTTGCTAATCTTTCTGCAAGTGAAAAACCCTCCTCAGGAACAAAGCAGAAAGAATCTCTTGGCATTCAACAAACCTTTAGAAACAGTAAATACTTGCTGCAAATCACGCTTTCCACACACTACCCCTCCTACACAGACAGCAGCGAACACTTAATGCCCCAGGAGTGCAAGGAGGCAATTCCTCGTAAATGTTAAGTGCTGCCTGTTGCTGCCTTCCAAATGTCATTTCAAACAGTTGTGATTGAACGAGCAAGGTCTGTTGTGTCCTTCCCCCACCAGCTTTCCTATGTCATCACATATCGCACCGAATTCATATCCATGCCTGAATGTGCTGCGTTTCTGACAGCAGCGTGAGGGTACTGAAGGGACTCCACCTATGCGTATGAGTAGAGGAGAGAGTTCATGCGTCGGGGCAAACTGCAGGGCAATTTCACATTATTTTGTTGTGTAGGAGACAGACACCCTACGGCTATTTTCTAAAACGCTGTCGTGGATGGAGCGATGCACTTCACTCAAAGAGAAGCAGCAATACATTCATTGATGTAAAACAGGGATTTAACAAAGTTTGGTAGTAAATGCGACAGTGTTTTAACAAGATTCGATGGCAAGGCACATTGCGTAGAGGACAGGGTCAGACAGAACCCTCCTGTTGAGTCAAAGTTCAGAAAGGACCCACTTGCTTTCTAAACTCCTTCTCAGAGAGGGGTCCAGGTGTGGCTGGATCCAATCCTAGTCCCAGACTTGGTCAACGGTTTATTTCTAAAGGATTATATAAGCGCAATTAATCCTATATATCACTTAGCTAAGATTTCAAAGTTTAGCATGCTATTAATCACTTACTGAGAATCTGTTGCAGCAAGGAATCTCTGAACCTTGAGGAGTAACCTTGAGGGCATACCTACTCAAGGGGAGATCTTGACGCGCAACCCGCTGCCGTGCACGGCAGCTCACTATTTATGGGGGTAAGATGATTGACCAGAGGCATATTTGCATATCAACCACAGTGCCAGCATTGTGGTTAGGTGGGCGCATTCCTCAAGTTAGCCCTTGGCTATTGTGTTGTTATCTGTCTCCCCAAAACCATGTTTAGCCGGTTGGAGCTATCACGACCAGATACACCCATTATGACCACCGTGGGAGGTTATTGCTTAGGCAGGGTTAAGGGAGACAAAGGTCAGGTTGGTGGTGGAGCACACCACCACAAACCCCTATGATGAATCACGCCTAGAAGCACCCATTTTCCCCCACCACATGTAAAGACATTGTAAACAACCAGCTCAAGTTTAGACATGTGCACTGTAAAAACGTAAAACCTAACTTTAAAACTCTAAAACTTCATTTTTTCATGAATATGTATCATTAATAATGTATTGACAATACTGCCTTTTAATAAAAAAAATACATTAAAAGACATCTATGCTGTAGGCAGACATTCTGGGGAATGGCAAGGCGTAAGGCAATAACCAGGAGGTTTATCTTCCCAACAAAGCATGGAACAGCTCAGTAACATCAAATCATCAAACACCAGAAGGAGCACAACCCTACTTGAACTTCAGCAGGAACCCTTTGCCTCTCCGCAAACACAGCTCAATCTTGTGCGCTGAGCACTATTAGAATTAGAAATGCTGCTTTTATGCAAATGCAATATAGTCCAGCTTGGCTTCTTCAGTACATTCAGACCAATCAAAGTGTATCCTTAATAAATGCAGTAGAATTTTCTGTTATTTTTATTCTGAGAACTCCAGGAGAAAGGCTTTATATAAGCAGTAAAACTACTATAAAATAATACACTGAAGGTTTTTTATTTTTAAAAAAACTCTCTTGGTGGCTTTTTAACCAAAAAAAAGGAAGATTCTGATCAAGTATGGACACTTCTGGATAGCTTATGTCTCTAGAAATTTCTAGTGAATTTTGATTTTTTATTTTTTTTTTTACTGTGCTTTCTGAAGTGTTATATATTGTCTCTGAGTACTTTCAAACAGCTGCTTCATTCAGCTCAAGAGATTTCCGCACATTAGTGAAGGATGAGACTTACACATCTTTAAATTGTTTGGGGAACTTCCCTATACCGGGAGAAACTGCCATTCTGGGCAGACCAATGACCCATGCAGTCTGGTACTTGTCTCACAAACCACGTACAACATAGAAAGGAATTTCTTATCATCCATTTGGATGTTTATTATCAAATGGTGCCTAGCAGTATTTTTAATTGTATTTAAAAATCCATACAACTGTATTCACTACAGAATGACAGAATCACCGGGGTTGGAAGGGACCTCTGGAGATCATCTAGTCCAACCCCTCTGACAGAGCAGGATCACCTAGAGCAGGTTGCATAGGACGGCGTCCAGGCGGGTTTGGAATGTCTCCAGAGGCAGAGACTCCACCACCTCTCTGGGCAGCCTGTTCCAGTGCTCTGCCACCCCCAAAGGAAAGAAGTTCCTCCTCATGTTCAGATGGAACTTCCTATGTTCAACTTTGTGCCCGTTACCTTTTGTCCTATCACTGGGCACCACTGCAAAAAGACTGGTCCCATCCTCCCGGCACCCTCCCTTTAAGTATTTGTAAGCATTGATGAGGTCCCGTCTGAGTCTTCTCTTCTCCAGACTAAAAAGACCCAAGTCCCTCAGCCTTTCCTCATAAGAAAGATGTTCCATCCCCCTAATCATCTTTGTAGCCCTCTGCTGTACCCTCTCCAGCAGTTCCCTGTCCTTCTTGAACGGGGGAGCCCAGAACTGGACACAGTACTCCAGATGCGGCCTCACCAGGGCAGAGTAGAGGGGGAGGATGACCTCCTGCAACCTGCTTGCCACACTCTTCTTGATGCACCCCAGGATCCCATTGGCCTTCTTAGCCACATCCCTTGGCTAAAAAATTGTTGGTCTTCTTACAAGAAATTAATCATAAAGCTCAAGTTAAAAAATAAGAATGGAATAGCACAGCCCTTTAAAATAGATTTAAAGGAGTTAAATTTGCCAGTTCCTCAAGCATTTTTAATTGGCATAGTTCCACTACAGTCAACTGAACTATGGCGATTTTTGGCAGCTGAGAATCCAGGATTATCTGAAAGAGAAAAGGAAGGCCATGGTATGCCACCTGTGCATAAATCCTACAGTAACAGTAGAACCAGAGGGGCTATTTAGGATCATAGAATCATAGAACCATAGAATTGTTAAGGTTGGAAGGCACCTTTAAGATCATCAAGTCCAACCATCAACCTAACCTGACAAAACCACCCCTAAACCATATCCCCAAGTACCACTTCTACCCCTTTTTTAAAACACCTCCAGGGATGGCGAATCCACCCCCTCCCTAGGCAGCCTATTCCAATGTTGGATAACCCTTTCAGTGAAAAAATTTTTCCTAATATTCAACCTAAATCTTGCCTGGCTTAACTTGAACCCATTTCCTCTCGTCCTATCACTTGTCACTAGGGAGAAGAGATCAGTCCCCACCTCTCTCCAACCTCCTTTCAGGTAGTTGTAGAGAGCCATAAGGTCTCCTCTCAGCCTCCTCTTCTCCAGGCTAAACAGCCCCAGTTCCCTCAGTCGTTCCTCATAAGACTTGTCCCCCAGACCCCTCACCAGTTTTGTTGCCCTTCTCTGGACATGCTCCCACACCTCCATGTCTTTCTTGTAGTGAGGGGCCCAAAACTGAACACAGTACTCAAGGTGGGGTCTCACCAGTGCCGAGTACAGGGGAATGATCACCTCCCGAGTCCTGCTCACCACACTATTCTTGATACAGGCCAGGATGGGTGAGGAGGGGCTACAGCAGGGTGTGATCACGAGAACAAGGGCATCTGAAATGTGAATTGGATTTAGCTGTCCATGTACATGACACTGAAAGCAATTAAATGTACAGTCAATATGCATGGGGTCCCATAGCGTCTTACCTGACGGGAAAGTCAATTGACACCATTGCGTTAATATTCCAGTGGTATGTAAACCTCCAAGCGGTATTAGCAGGTGGTGTAACAAGGCTGGAGGAAGATACAATGAATGTGCTCCTTGATCAGTATTATTTATCACAACCTGCACCCTAAGCCCTTCTCTGAGAAGTGATCCTGGCCTCGCGAATTCCTCGAGACCTCTCCTGGGAGCCTCCTCCACATCCCAGGGATTGTTTTAAATAAAAAAGCAAATTTTAAAATAACAGCAACGCTCAAATGAAGCTGATACACAGTGAAGGCAATAAACAATCTTAAACACCAAACCAAACTGTACCAAGAAACCCCAAACTCCTGTTGTGAAATGAACTCTTTTTTACTTTAATTGCAGATCTCAGCAGGCACCGTGATATAACACCCTGCGGGATACTTGTTAATAAACTCAAATAGTTTCATTTTCATTTCTTTACCCATTAAATAGATGATCACAATTTGAAAGAAGGAAAACAATTTTCAGCATAGAATAATTCATTACCAATTTGTCCCATCCTGGGTAGATTCCTTCTGAGGTGGGGGCTAAGTTGATATCAAATTAAGTGATTGTCATTTTGGCCAGCATTTGTTGTTCTCGGAAAGCTTATTCAAGTCAGGAGCGGCGTGAATTTGCATTTTAATTCCTCATGGGTTACTGTGAGATTCTGGTCAGAAAGCACGCAGTGGTGTTTAGTGAAAACCTCATTAAAGATTAATCCAGCAAAGACCGGCCATAAACATTTACCGCTGTAATATTGTAAAAGTTAATGGTATCAGTAAACAGGACGTTAGAACAAGCCGGGCTCCATGAGTCATGGTGGTGGGGGAACGAATCCCAGACCGGAGCAGCAGCTTGCAATTGGTTGGCAGGACTTGCTTTGCATGTGGCATTCGGAAAGCGGGAAGTGATCCCAGCGGGAAAGGCTGAAGTGGATTCTCTCTCTTGATTTGCTCAGGCAAATGATTGCTTACCCCGGCTGTTGTCAGGGAACGGTTCCCCACAGAGAGAGGATCTAGCGCAAGCATCGAGCTGGCCCTTGGGAGGAACACGAGGCACAGCCAAGCCAGCAGAGCAGCTTTGCTATGGATTTATGATGGCTGAGATCTTTCTTCAAGCAGTCATACCTGAAGAGGGAAAATTAATCCATTCAGAGGGCAGATTGGAAAAGGCACTTAACAAATAGAAACCAGAAAGCTGCCCAAATAATGATATCAGATGGCAGGGAATTTCTTGGTGAACAGCAGCCCTTGTTGAATTTCAATTAAAATTATTGCAGTCCCATTCATAAATAACATTTGTCTTTCCTTTCTGTTGCCACTGCTGTTGATAATGCATCGCATACTATTTATTACATGGTAACATTATATACTCAATGGGACAAAAAGTCATATTTTCCCGTGGAAAACCAGCCTGAAGTGCAGACAATGTCATTATACGTACCCATACCAACGAGATGCATGCTAGTGCATTTATAATGCTTTATTAATCCAGAAAGAACTTTATAATCTTTTAATTCAACAGTTATATTCTTTTCAACTATCCTACAAAAAAATCAAAGCTGGGAAAGGTAAGTAATTATCTAATCCATCGAGACTCTGAATATAATGAGTATTGACTTTTTTTTTATTATTTTGGAATGTTTCAAAGCAATTCCCGACTCTTTCTCCTCCTACCCCATGACATAAAGTACAGAGTTAATAATGGAAAAATACCTTCAATTAACTTACTAACATGTTAAAAGGCAACCCAAAAGGCCTAAAACACACAGGGAAGGTTCAAAAGGAGAAGAGTTATTTTAGAGTGATACCATAAAAAAAATTAAAAAAAATTTACTGCTACATATCAGAAAAAGCAAAGTAATATGAATTATATACTTATGTAAATAAAGCTAATAGGCGATAACATTAATTAGTGGCATAAAACTTCTGCTCATCATTCTGCAGATAGCAGGTATTCGTTTGTTAGGATTAATTTATATTTTAATTAGAAATTTACATATTTAGCAGCCTTGCCATGATCAATTAGCAACCCCAGTGCATTTAAGGATTTTCAATTCAGACTAAACACGCTGACTTTCAAAAGGTCATTTTGCAGCAATCTGTCTCGTTTCACAGTAATGGGGAGCTACACGGTTCCTTCATACCCACCTGTTACTTTTGGATGAAAACTTCTAAGAAGTAGTTTGTAATACTTAAAACAAGATTTGGCATCCTCTTCTACTTTAGCTCTCACAAAACATTTGTATTAAATATTAATTGGTATGGTAGGTCTCTATGGAGGTTGAGGACGATAAAATTATTTGCGATGTAATGAATTTGGAGCAACAATAAATCATTTACGTATGTTGGGTGAGCGGGAAAGTGACAGGAATGGTTGGTTCCATGTATAATTAAGTTTTAGGCAAGATTAGTGAATCAGAGGTTAAATAAATTTCAAATAATTTTATAACGTGCTGGCAGTGTCTATGGCATGAGGTTTGATCTATATAGAAGCAACAGGAAGAGAAATCTGGGTTGGATGCTTGCATGATTTATTACAGATGAACAGATCGAAAGATTCGGGCGCTGCTCTCTGTAACGTCCATGTGAAGGCAGAAGAACTGCACCACAGACAGTATAAGACAACTCTTAACCCACTAGATGTTTTCACTTGATCACATCCATCAGAACCTGGCCCAAACAACTATGCTACCTTAGACGGCGGGAACATTTCACTTCAGAGGTGTTTCATTGTCAAAATTGGAAGATTTTTTCATTTCTGAGCAACCAGATTAGACTCAGTTCAGAACAGCAGTGGCCTGGGGTGTGTTCCCAGCTGAATTGTGCTCATTCCTCATCCTGCAACAAAAGGTTGGCCTTGAAGCCCAGAGCAGAACACCAGCAAAAGGTCTGTGCTGCACCTGAAATCTCATCCAGAGCTAATGGGGTGAAGAAATTGATATCTGCAACCTTCAGTTGCCATCGTGCAACCAACATCGCAAACAAGACAAAGAAATGGGCTGACTGATATCCTACAATGACTGGATGCCAAGTTTGGCTAGGATTACTGTTTCTGATAAAGTATTTTTTTAATCAAGTAAAAATCTCCATCAGGACGTGCTTATTTCCCTGAGTTCCCCTCTCAGACTGCTGCCACGGGAACTATCGCGTGCCAGGAGCAGGGGTCAGTGGTTTAGTTGCACCAGCATCCCAGCTCTGGCATGGGGACATGCTGCCTGATGCAAGGGCATGATCTTCACCCTAACCCATGCAGTGTCTTGTATGATCCAAAGCAGGATGAGCTCGGAACTCATTGGAACTCTCTTGATTCGGCTTCTCTAACCAGTTAAGAAAATTGAATTCTCATTAAAATTGCTAAAATGTATTTGTTTGAAAATTAGTAGTGAAAATTAATACTAATCTACCCTACAAGATTTCCCTGAGGCATATGGAATATAACCAGAAGCACCCTTAGATGGGAGGCTATCTAGTCCTGCCGTCAACTATAGTGCTGGTTGTTATTTTTTTTTCCCGATCCCCGGTTCTGCTGATTTGCTCAGTACAGCTATACCGTACTAAGCAGCGCTTTGCAAATCTCTGTGTGCAAAGCTCACTGATACAGCTCAGAGAAATTACGGCTAGGGGAGAACTCCAGCGATATAATACTCCACGGCTGCTGATACCTTCCCTCCCTTGATACGTCCTTTCCCAAGGCAGCAGCATCTTTTCTCCTTAAAGCCGGGGCTGAGAGGTGTCTGTAAATAATAGCTGTAGCTGAAAACATCCCGCCTTTCAGAAGGTGAGGTTTTGCCAGCAATTAGGTAGCCAGCGCTTTGCTGGCTCACTGCCTTGCCATGAAGGATGGAGCAGTTTTCACCTAATATTACCTTTCTCAACATTTCACAAACTCCTCTGAATCCTTGCGATACCTCCTAGGCCCATCTCTGCTGATTTCAGGAGCACTGACCATCCTCCTGCACTTAGACAGGTTCATCTGGGTGACCAATAATTCACCGACCGGCAAAAACCTATTAAATATAAGCTGTTAACTCTGGGCAGTTGGTGCACAGCCCTAATCCACTCCCAAGCCACTCCTGACACCTGTACCATTTCTCAAGGTATTTGATAACCTGTAGCTAAAAATGGGCAGCGATGGATAGTCCAAGTGTCGCTTCCACAGGCACTCTTTTTTTTTTTTTCTATACTTGCCAACAGAGTATTTTTTTTTTCCTAAAGACTGACTGAATGAAATCTTTTTGTCCTAGTCGGAGCGTAGAGAATCATCTTCTCTTTCAGTCCTCTCTTTCATAATTGAACCAATTCTAGTATTCCAAACCATTTTCTTCAGTCATGGTTTTCTTTACCTCCATTCATTTGGCTATTTAGCCAAACATTTGTCTTTTTCCCTCTTTTTTCTGTGCTACAATAACAGCTTGAGGCCCCAGCCAAGACTAGGGATGTATTATGCTGGGTGCTCTGTGTTTGCAATTACAGACGTACAAGCACACATACTGTGGGAAAGGCCCCTGTCCCCAAGACTTGCATTTAACACAGGAGGGATAAAGGGCCAGCGGATGCTCAGGGGGAGATTAGTGTCACCCAGAATCTGTGTCACAGATGGAGAATGAACTCAGGTTTGGGGTAGCATCGAAGCCACACACAGCGATGTTTCCATTCACAGCCGTTAAGGGATTTAAAGAGAAGTGTCTGGCAGCCAGTAGCAAAAAAAAACAAAGCAGAAAGGGGGCAGAGGGAAGAGCCCTGCAATGCAGATGAATTTCCCTTATATCAAATGCTTTTTTTTTTCAAAAGAGCTACAGAGGAAAAAATGCTGTTAATATCCATTGACTCCCTGCAGGTACTTCACAAAAGCTGTCCTAGCCAGGACTGACTTGAAGCCTTGTGATTATTGATCATGATTCTGTCATATTTTTGCCTTGGAAGGTACCAGACTTGGGTCCATACAAATTATGCCTTGTATTTTTCCCCACAGTTATGACACAATCATTTCCCTGCCCTGGAAACTACCACTACCAGCCCAGCTGCATTTTTCATTCAAGCAAACTGAAAATCTCCCAGACTCTGCCCCCGTGCCACTAGCTCTTTTCAGAATATGATGATGTCCAGAAGCAAATAAAGATAAAAATTCCCAGACAGAAAACATTGTTATTAAAAAAAAAAAAAAAGCAATACAGACCCAAAGGTACCTTTTGGCCTGCATCTATTAACTATCTCCTTTAGCACTGGATATGTTAATAGAGTATTTTCATATTTTTCAGACAAAGCGGCAAAATCTGCTTCATTTAAACCATCTTTCTACAAAAGGAAATGATTACTCCATTCATTTGGTACATCTGTCAGGTACGGTAATTCTCTGCTAAATATTGCATGTGATGGAGAGTTCTGGATGTTTAAGCAACAAGCCGCACTTTGGTATGTGATTAACTCTCACACCCACCATGGTAATTCTTTATCGATGCCAGCAGCGGCATCAGGCTGGATTAGCACCGCATGCCAACGACAGTGAGATACCGACCCCCTGCGAGTGCTTGGGTTTCGACATCTGCCTCTCGCTTGGTGAAACACCGTGATCTCAGGCAAAGGGTTGCAACGAGGGGCAAGTAGGAGGGCATGCTCTCAGCCCTGGAGAAGCATCTGTAGGAGACTTGTTTGTTCTGGGGTGCTCCTCCGGATTCCAGGAGGCAGATCCTGATGGGGTCGGGTGGTACTGACCTCCTTCGCTTCACTGTGAGTCAGTTTGGGAAAAGTTGATTTTTTGGTCATGAAATCTTTTAGGACAAAAGTCACCCTATAAGCTAGGAGAAAGTTGCATCACTACTGTCCTAGGGTGAAAGATCATGCCTGGAATGGTTCTTGCCTTCAGTAAGGTGTTGGAAGAATTCTCATTCATTTCACTGGCAGAGGCAACAGCGTAGATGTATTGTCCTAAAAAACAATGGCACTGAACTGAGCCAAGCCATAGACCAACACCGATCATCATTGACCAGTGCTTGGCAGAAGAAACCCCTCCAAGAAAGATGTGCACTGAGTCATAGAATTCATAGAATCATTTTGGTTGGAAAAGACCTTTAAGATCAATGAGTCCAATCATCAACATTACACTGCCAAGTCCACCACTAAACCATGTCCCTCAGCACCACGTCTACCCATCTTTTAAATACCTCCAGGGATGGCGATTCCACCACTTCCCTGGGCAGCCTGGTCCAATGTTTGACAACCCTTTCCAGGAAGAAATTTTTCCTAAGATCCAATCTAAACCTCCCCTGGTGCAACTTGAGGCCATTTCCTCTTGTCTTATTGATTGTTACATGGGAGAAGAGACCAACACCCACCTTGCTACAACCTCCTTTCAGGTAGTTGTAGAGAGCGAGAAGGTCTCCCCTCAGCCTCCTTTTCTCCAGGCTAAACAACCCCAATTCCCTCAGCTACTCCTCAGACTTGAGCTCCAGACCCCTCACCAGCTTTGTTGCCTTTCTCTGGACTCGCTCCAGCACCTAGTCCCAACAGCATAGTCACTCCTGAATTCTTCTACCTTGCAGGAGACGGTCTAAGCAACCTGGTTCGGCCCTGGCTCAGCCTTCTGCAAAGAGAAGGGAAAGAAGCAAAATGGGAATGTCAGGACAAGGAAGTTGTAGACTTGTATTTTGCTGCTGTAATCAGCATTAAGGAGTATAAGAAATTTGGGATCTATGCTCAGAATTACATTGTGGACATTTCTTAAACTAGGCAGTTTAAGATACAATTTCTCTAGATGTTGTAGACAAATTAAATTAAATGTCCTTATTCTGTATGACTAAAATGTACTAAATACTAAAAAAGGAAGTGTGAAAGTCTGCACTTTATTGAACAGAGAAAGGTGTGCAAGCTGAAGGAAGGAACCTGTATAGAATTAACATTAAAACAGAAATCCTCACAGCAAATCAGAGAGACAGAAATTAGTCTTTGAAGTTCTGTTTTTACTGACAAACTTTAACAAAATTAAAAAATAATATATCTGTTCTTCATCCCTTCCTTCTAATCTCAATTCTATAATAAAAGAACAACAACAACAAAAAATCTTTATAAGAGGTTTTTTTTCTTCTTTTCAGCAGTTCTACAGAATCAGGTTCTTCATCAGAAATGCTGTGTCTGCTTTTCTCTTCTTAATTCAACCAGAACATTACATGTTGGGCACAGTTTTCTTTTAGTAAAATAGATTTCTTTTCTTTTTGTGTATCATATATGATTGAAAATCTTTTGTTTTTCAATTTAAGAAAAAATCATGTTATTATTTTGTAGGACCTTGAACAGCAAAGAAATAAAAACATCCTACATATTAGTTATTCTTGTCAGGATTTTATTCAGAAATATAATCATCTGTGAAGCATCATGCATCTCTGGTTGTAAACATACATAAATGACCAATCAAACAAAACAATGACAGTGGAGGTTTTTCAACTGCTATTAAGAACAGTCTGAATTGCAATATGTTTGCTTCCAAAATGCTAGAGCAATCTTCGACCACAGGGAGAAATTAACAGAGCAAATTACCGAGATACGGAGCATAATCCCATCTGCATTCATGTCATTCAAATTGATTTGAATGGTCCTGATTTGAAGTTGCTTTAAAATCACCCACAGAGTCAAAGCAGGTTTTGTATCTTCAGTATTTAGAAGGTATTTTCAGGCCAGAAACAGCCACTGTGACTATCTTGCCCTGGTGTAGGTGGGACACACGTCACATAACTTTTTCCAACCAGACTTAAGATGTCCTAAATGATCAGGATGACTCCTGCTACAGTGAAAAGAAGGTCACATTAAAAGTATAATATCTTTAACCTCTCTTGGGATGGGATGAATCACTTCTCTTTTTTTTTCACTAGCCATGTAGCTTGGACTCCCAGCTTGGAGAAGGAACTTGTCATTTAGGTTATCGAGGTTTGGTGGCATGAAACCCCACTCTGGTGTCTTCTGCTGCCTAAGTCAAGCTAAGGACTTTCATTTGCACCCTTATCCTGTAGCCTATGCTCTATTGAAAGTGCAGCTTTCGGAAAGCCATCTATTGTGGGCTTCATCCCACCTTACTGAAAGTGTCTGCCAAGTGTCTGTCCCAAGTGTACCAACAGGTTCTGCAACCTGCTGTCCTCCACCCAAGATTTCTCTGCCTGCATTCACGGTCAGCTCTGATACACACCACTCTGTATCCTTGGATCACACTTCTGTGAGAAAGAGCTGTGAGTTGACTCCATGGGAGCAGCACCCTTTTGCTTGGGAGATGCAATGAAGCTCAGCTGCTTGCACTTGGTACCTGCCTGAGTGGTGCTGTAGGTCTGCCTTGCCTGGCCATGTACCATGCTGAACCTGACCCAACTCACTGGTTTGAATTTCTGGCATGACCTTGGACCTACCTCATTTCTATGGACTTGTCTGGAGGTCACTGCACACGTGGCTGACCATGGTTGCCATTACCAGACCTGCTCTTGGTCAGGTGCTGTGGGACTGAGCCCTTGTTGGTGAGGACACTGCCCCAGTTCGCCTTGCTGCCAGCCTTGCTCCCGTCTTGTCCACTCTTGTTCCTCAGCAAGCAGCAGGTCTCTGTATCTAAGCTAGCTGTGATGTCTCCAACTGCAGTCCTTGGAGAGCTACATCCAAGAGCTTCAATGTATTTAACCAAATACAGGTTAAATAAAGATCTCAAGCAATGGAGAGTTTGCAACCCGATGTTAGAATCTGGGCTTTTGTTTCCAAATTACTGTGTGACGTGTTTCCAAATTGCTGTGTGACGTATTTCCTGATAGCGATCTTTATTAAGTGCCATATTTTCTATACACGTGAAACATACTGTAGTCTGAGGAACTCTCATATATTTATTAATAATAAATATTAACAATGCTTTGAATTTCCTTTGGAAAACTTCATATTTAACTGCCAAAACATGGCATAAAAGCAAATTCATGAAATTGCACAAATATATCCAAATCAGAAGAGTAATACGGGTTGAGTTTAAAGCTTGATACAGAGCTTAGCTTTGAATTTGGTGGTGCAGACACTCTACAAGTTGTTAACAGTGGATTTTGGATTCAGTTGGACAGATGACTCTTTACACAAGGCTTTTGCTAACACTAATTACTTCAAATTTTATCCATCTATCTCCTCCATTTAAGCAACCTTCTTCATCTGAATGATAAATTATGTCAATATTCCCCCGGGAATATTGGAGCAATTTAAGAAAGGTCTGGCAAACAGGATATAGGAGTAGAAGCTAGCAGAGAAAAATCTTGATTCCACTGAAATCTGGAGAATTATAATTTTTTTCATTGGGGCCATACTTTCACTTTTAGACACTCTCAGTTCACCTACTGACTCACCATGTGACTTCAAACTAACCCCAATCCCTCTGAGTCTCAGATCCCATATCTGTAAAAGGCAATAACCCTTTCAGTTAAGCATTTATATTGGATTTATATAGGATTTAGATTAACCTCACAAAGCACTATTCTACAGTTGTTTCTCTCATGTTTTCCTGTTTTCTGGCATACATTTGCATCCAGTTTCCCACAAAACTGTTGCTTCTTCCCTGCATTTTGTATGCAGCTGTGTGGTGACTCACAACCTAACACAACGAAATTCTTCGTGTTTACTTCCAGATGTTGTCTCCATTGCCCATTTATTTTACTGCATATCCTATAATCCATAGCATTATCCAATTCACAACATTTCTCTCCACAGTGTGCTGCTGGGAGGTTTACTTGCAGATTTCAATTGGACAACAAAGAAAATCAATCAGAAAGGAAGCCAGCTGGCCAGACAGTAGCGTGTGAACAGCAGCTGTGGGAGAGCCTTGAATTTTTGTACTGCTGAGCTGAAATTATTGGGGTTGACGGTGGAAAAAGAACTTCACAGTGAAAAACGCATTCAGCGATCCCGTTCTTAACAGAACCTGGTTTTGTCATGACGTATAACTGGTTTTGTCATGTGCAATTAGTGCTTTGAATGGAATAGTTTTGGCAACATCACAAAACACTTCTTCTGGCATCTGACACTGCTGGATGCCAGGGTGCACTCAATGCATTTACTCACACTTTTGGAGAAGGTCTTCCCCTCTTTATGCCATACTGCCTGGCAACAGAGTGTGTTTACTGCCATCATGGTTAAACTTTCACATTACATCTACTGGCCAACCACATTAAGAACCACCATGGAAAGCATCATGTAAGCATTTCCAGCTCACTAAGGTGAGGCAATTTGTGACTGTAAGAAGTTTAGAAGGACCGTACTTCTAAGATTCTTCTAGATGCTGCTACAAACTGGAAACCCAACCAAGGGTACCGCTTCCTAACCCTCAGTCTGAAGTAAATTCAAGTTAAGAGCAAAATCTCTTTCCCAATGAAGTCATACTCCAGGCATTAACATTTTGGATGGGATTCCATCGCAGACTAAGACACATAAAGGTGCACAACTCCACATGCACTCCGGGTCTAACCTCCCATAAATGTCAGTGGCACTGCTCAGCTTCCCTTTAGCCAGATGCCAACAGGTTGGTTTGGTTGGCCATGTGTAGGTGAGTAGTGATGTTTGCAATGCCCTAGAAGACGTCCACCTGGCCTCCAGCTGATTCTCCAGAAGGGTAAGAGCATGGATCCTGAGTCATATCTTCCAAATAAGCTTGAATGCCTGGAGATACCCCAGGATAACTCAAACTCCACGGGTTGTCTACCTGTGGGCAATTCAGTCAAACCCCTTCTGCTTGGTCAGTTGAATTGCTCTGTAGGTTTCTACTAGATATCCACTGACTAGAATGAAATCTGAGATACCCAACGCGCAGGTAGACATATATGCATAGGCTTCTAGATTTAGTTTCCTTAATCTCAAACTGAATACTGCTTTTTCACATCCTGCTTTTCTACCAGGCAGATATCAAATATTCCTTGTGTCAAAGTACAGTCAGATAGTGCAGAAATATCATGCAATAGGTTTAACAATCCTCCTCTCTTGCTCAGCTTACTTCTTGCCATCCTGGAACATCTCAGCAGTAGGAGATGCAACTGTAGATATGAGACCAAATGCTGTTTTCGCTTCCTGAGCTCTACCTCTCCCACCTTCAGCAGTTTAAAGATATGAGATAAACTCAACAGGGGAACTGATACTTTAGTTTCCTTTCTTTGAACACCCCAAAAAGCTGCAATACATTTGAGAATGGAGGAAGTAAGAATGGAAGAAGTTGTCTGTAGTTTGAAGGCAAAGGCTCTTTACTGAAACTACCTTTCCAGGTCTCATGGCTACTTCTATAGTGATAAATTAAACATACAACGGAGCATTCTCTGTCGCCATGTCCATAAAAAGCTGTTTTACTCTCTGAAACAGCGTGACCTTATCCAATTGCTTGTTACTGATGATCACGGGCAATGCTAACCCCTAAACTGTCTCAGAAACTCTTTGAGAGGTGACTCCACAGCCCAGGCCAAAGCAAATGCCGGTGTCAGAGAACATTTACTTGCACTGGTTTATTTACTGGTATGGAAGAAGTTTATATACTCCAGTATCTCTTATAACATATTAATCAATTTGTTATACATCTTGTTTGCACAATGCAAATACACGTATGCACAAACATAAGCCGTTAGTTCTGTCACAACCAAAATCATTTGCCCTACAAATATGTTTAGGCTTATTTTGTGCTATTACAGAACATGACGACTCTTCAGATTATGTCCCATGACTAAAACTGGAATTTCGGTGGAGGAAATGTTCAAACATCCTATTCCTCATTGTTCTTTCCTTGGCCTGATACCGCTCTTAGTGTCTGGCTTGGATACAGCCACATGCCTCCTCTTTCCCATTTTTATGCAGTCCCGCTAAACTCATCAGTCGTCAGAGTGGGATAGATGAAATCAGAGATGCCTGTATGTGAGCTTGTTCTCTGGGCTCCCCTTGTAGTCAACGCAGAGCGATAGCTCTCTCCAGAGTGCCAGCCTTCTCACCCTGAGGTAGATATCTGACCTAATTCAGATGAATTTCCACCTAGATGTGCTTGTTTGTCCTCACAAAGTCAAAAGAGATGAGCTGGTTGAAGAAGTGTACATCGTAAACATCTGAAAACAGGCAGGAGTCACACCTAAACCTACACCCCATACTAACAACCCTGGAGTTATAACCTGCAAGGTTATACAGCAAGAGGATAAAAACTGTGCTAGCACCAGTAGTATCCTTTTGATGGAGGTGAACACCATGTAGGGTGGGCTATCAGAAAACGGCACGTGTTCCCACCTCTGCCACCAAGGCTCCCAGGCCAACGTACCAGCAACAAAGATGGACTGAGAATGACATGGCTGATAGAGACTGGTGAAGGTGTGGACACATTTTTGATGAAGCTTGCTCTGGGCAATTCCAGAGCCTGTCTTTGTGTTCACGTCAGACCTACACAGTTTCTTTGTGCCAGTCCAATGGGCAGCAATGAGACCATGCTGTTTTCTGTCCCACTTTTTTGTTGTTTTTTTGCACAATGTTGCCCAGACATTTTTTTCAGACGAGGTCTTCTTTCACACATGAGAACTGGGTCTCAAGCACAGTCTTTCACATCAGTTATGCAGCTTCATTGTGTGAATATTTTCTTCCATCCTCCCATTTGTCCTACTCAATGACAAGCTTTCAAAGTACGTCCAAGGGCTGAATTCCAATGTTTGAGTTTTGGAAAGGTGTCTATTGCAGATGCTGCTTATTAAGTAGTTTACCAAGTCATTACCCCTTAGGATGCATCTTCTTGCTTACACTGGAACAGCTAGGGAGTAGAAGGGATCTCTGGGAATTTGGTTAATTAATCCAACTGCAAACAGTAATTAGACTTTATCGTAATCAACTAATTAATTCTTCCAACTCAGTAGTTAATGTAATGAGCAAAAGAAACACAACCAGCTCTTGCAAGACATGAACCTCAGCTTAGAAAATAAAGGAGCAAAGGCCATTTAAACCAATTAAGGGAGAGTATATAGACAGAGTTACTCAGAGGGGAGGTGGTTGTGGGAGACACGACACAGTTAAGCCAGTATTTTTCTTTTGCAGAATCCCTTTGGAACTGATATCTAATCAACTTCAAATGTCTTCCACACTTTCCCAGATATGTGCTGAGCCCCTTGCCCCCTCTGAGGTCTTGTCCTCTCTTCCTCAACTCCTCTTGAATAACTATCTTGGAAACTGTATTTTTTTATTCTCAAAATAATTATACTAAACCAGACCTGAGGAGAAGGAAGACGTTATACCGTGAATATATCAGTCTCTCCTCCTTGCATAAGGGCTTTACTGGAATGTCAAAAGGAGCACAGTGTTTTACTGATGCATTTACCAACATGCTGTCATGCAGACAACATGCTGTCATGCTGGCCAACTTCAGTGCTGGTGGCAGGAGAAAACGACGTGAGCATCGTGCTTCACCAGGGTTCACTGAGACCAGGCTGGGTAGTGTCATGCAAAGACTTGTTCAAGAACTTAAACTTCCTTCATTAGGGCTAGTTCAGGTGCTTTCCAGTGGGGACGTGTCAAAAAAGAGTGCATGCTTTTAATCATGTCAACACAGGAGGTCACTTACATTAAGGAAAAGAACCACAGATTCTGTGGGTGCATTAGCATTTGTAGATCGATACAACCAGTCCCACGATTCACAGTGGTCGTGGCACCTACCCAAATGTAATTATATTGGCCCTATGTAGGCAAGGCAAGTTCCTCTTCTCTGCAGATGCGATATTTGGGAACGATGAAAATGGATTTTTTTAGTGTATGTTAGGACAGGAAAAATTACTGAGTGTAAATAGACTAGCAAGGCTTTTTTACACTGTCATCTCCCATAAAATCCTCATAGACAAAGTGATAAAGTATGGACTAGATAAGTGGGCACTGAGGTGGACTGAAAACCAACTGAACTGTCGGGCACAAAGGGTTGTGATGAATGGCGTGAAATCCAGCTGGAAGCCAGCCAACAACATTGTATGCCAGGGATCAATATTGGGGACAATACACTTCATTAATGACATGGATAGTGGGGCAGGGTGGACCCACAGCAAGTTTGCAGATGATGCAGAATTGGGAGGAGTGGTTGTTAACACCAGATGGATGTGCTATCATTCAGGGGGAATCTCAACGGTCTGGAGGAATGTATCAACAGAAACCTAGGGAATTCTTTGCTCCTGGGGAGGAATAATCCCGTGCACCAGTACAGGCTGTGGGCCAACCTCTGGAAACCAGTTCTGCAGAGAATGACCTGGGGATCCTCATGGAGAACAAGCTGACCATGATAATGACAGCAACGTGCCCTTGCAGCAAAGAAGGTCAATTGCACCCTGGGCTACATTAGGAAGAACATTGCTAGCAGTTCAAGCAAAGTGATTCTGGCCCTCCCCAGCTCCTTCAACCTAAGAAAAAGCAGAGAGGAAGAGGTTAATAGGACTATAAACCCTATCCTTCCCGTCAGCATTATCCAGTCTGCCATACATCCTCCAGTTCACATCATATGCTCTGTAACTCGTAGAATCATAGAACGGTTTAGGTTGGAAGGGACCTTAAAGATCATCTAGTTCCAAACCCCCTGCCACAGGGAAGGACACCTCCCACTAGACCAGGTTGCTCAAAGCCCCATCCAGCCTGGTCTTGAACACCTCCAGGGATGGGGCATCCACAGCTTCCCTAGGCAACCTGTGCCAGTGTCTCACCACCCTCAGAGTGAAAAATTTCTTCCTGAGATCTAATCTAAATCTCCCCTCTTCCAGTTTGAAGCCATTACCTCTCGTCCTATCGCTACATGCCCTTGTAAAAAGTCCCTCTCCAGCTTTCTTGTGGGCTCCCTTTAAGTACTGGAAGACTGCTTTAAGGTCTCCCCGGAGCCTTCTCTTCTCAAGGATGAACAACCCCAAATCTCTCAGCCTGTCCCACTGTCCAGGTCAGGATTGTGGGATCCATCTGATGCAGCTGCCATGAGAACCATTTACTGGTAAACCAATCCCAAAGCTTTCTTAATAAAAGCGATCTTCTAGGCCTATGCCATCAAATGAAAAGATACTTCTCCTCTCCAACTCTAAGTGCCAAGGGAAACATTCGGTAGCTGTTTGAGTCAAAACTTTTCACTCTGCACTCACAGCAGGCAAGGCTCATGCATTAAGTCACTAACGGTGTTTAGCTAATGAGAAATAACTTGTTAAGCTGAGGTAACTCAGTTCCTTGCACATGTCCACACATTGCCCAGCTACCTCCACGCTGTTAGGGTTTTACCCTGACTAGTGACAGAACTGGTATTAAAAAGCATCATATCTTTGTCGGACAGAAAATCTATTAAAATGTTTCTACACAGCATTTATTTACCCACTGTGTCCTTGCACGCCCGTTAACGAACTCAGTGAATTTCTGAGCAGCGTCAAACTCTACTCACTCATCTCTCCCCTTTAGCAAGTTCTTGTCCTCCCTGAGATCTGTCCCAACCTCCTGGTCACCTCTTGGTGTCTCTGAGGCCTGCATGTCTGCAGGTCTTCAACTCCATGCAGAGATTTCCTAACCTGTTGCACCATGTGTTCAACTGTTTTTTTCAAGAGTGGGTTCAGCTGCAGTCCAAAGAAAAGAGCAGGCTCTCCTTTTTCCAGGTGTCCCATCTGACAGCCTCTTTTCAATCAACACAACAAAGCCAGACATATAAAACGGACATTTTCCATCACAATACACTAAAAAAGTCCTTCCTGCTATCTCTGTCTCCTCAGACAATTATCTCAAATCTCCCTGCCTCTGGGATCTTGGATAGGTTTTTGCTGAAGTCATTTATGGCGTTACTACCTTCAAGGTCATCATCATATGAAAAATCCAAAGGGTCATTACCTGTTGGTGAAGCCAGCAGATAAAGGCCTATGCCTTGACCTTGTTAGGTTACAAGCATAAACGACACCCAGCTGTACTCCCTTCCTCGCTACTAGACGTTCCTGCTCCTCAACTGAGCAGCACCATCAGGCCACAGATACATCAGTCCAACACAGGTTTATTGTGCCACAGCAATATGTGGGCACTTTAGTCAAATAAGTCAGGCTGTGAGCTCAGTGACTGAAGTCCAGATATCTGCATCCCTCTGCCTCCTCCCATCCGGAAAGTGTGATAGTCCCTGGCAGCAGGTGGCTGCAGCAAGATTTATCTCGACGTGTCGGTCGCAGCCTTATATCATCTGGCAGCTGTGTAGGTGGCTAAAGGGACAGAAGCACAAAAGAAATAAAGAAATAGCTTCCTGGAGTACTTAACTATTTTACATTTGAGAATGAGTTGAGAGAATGGCTCCATTTTGCTTTCCCTCTGAGAAAGGGCTGTAAGTCAGCTAGCGACGCTGCGCAGGAGAAAATAAAAGTGTTACCTCAAACAGCAACACTGCTGCGAATATTCCATAACTAATGGCACTATTCAGTAGGCACTGTGTGAGCCTGTGCAGGGCAGGGAGCAGACAGAGGAGGTTATAAGGGATATGTAATCATGCGTGATGTTTATAGATGAGGGACATTTAGATAGATACAGTGGTGATGGATGAATTCTAAAGGAAGAGAGAGAGGGAGAAAGAGCAATGTGCATTACAGAACAGCAAACAGAAGAACTTAAAATCACGGAAGTTTAGCAGCAAGGAACCGTAAGAGGGTAAAAAGGGAGGTGGGAAGAAGAGGGTCATTTGTAGCCTTCTCTATCTGTCTGTCTAGGTATTGTTGGTGATAGTTTAGCACTGAATTATCAAAAATTAGGGCTGGCAGGACATCAAGAAATTATGTAGTAGCCTAATTCCCTGTCCCTAGGTCATTCTTTCCAGATGTTTACCCATCCCATTTATAAAGCCTTCTGGGACAGAGTCCACATTTAACTTGGGCAATTTATTCCAACATTTCTCAACTCCTACTGTTGGAATTTTCTTTCCCGGTGTCTAATCCAAAATTCCCTTGCTGCAGTAACACTTATTATTTCATGCCCTGCTCATGAGGAACACAGAGAACAGGTTATTCCCTCCCTTCTTTCAACTTTTGCATGGTAGTACTGTTATCATATCTTTCCTATGCTAGATGATACATTTTCTCTCAGGTTTTCACCCTAAATCATGGCTGTGAATCTTCTTGATTAACATCATGGTAACTGACCCCATCCTTCTTTTAATATTGTCATTTTCTCCCTCCTGAGGACTATACTAGCTGCCACTCACTAAAGTCTTTACCAATTTTACTAGCTGAGCGTACTACCGAATTTTAGACATTCCTGTGCCTCAGTTTCTCTCTGCGGAACACAGGCAATGATTATTCGTTTTCCACAAAGCATCATTCCCCCACGCAACTTACTTTCCTTATACCCAATCAGAGTCAAGATTATAAGAGAGCAAAATTAGAGTCAACCCACAAGGTCTGGTCCGATTGCCCACACACAAGCACCTAGTGCCATTTGAGATGACGCTAACGTAAGACTTTTAGCCTCAAGCTGCTGGGCCAAAATACCACGGTGCTCCTGTACGTCATGTGTCATACCAGTCGACCCTGAACAAAATTCTCAGATACGCTGAGGTTTCTAAAATGCCACTCGGTTCCTCTATTTAAGTAACTGAATTGCACCCACAATATGAGATTATAATACCTAAGGTGTTAAAGCAGCTCTACAGAGAGTGACCTGGGAGTCTGGTGGACAAGTTGACCATGAGGCAGCAATGTGCCCTTGTGGCCAAGAAGGCCCATGGCATCCTGGAGTGCATTAAAAAGAGCATGGCCAGCAGGTTGTGGGAGGTCATCCTCTCTCTCTACTCTGCCCTGCTGAGGCCACATCTGGAGTACTGTGTCCAGTTCTGGGCTCCCCAGTTCAAGAAGGACAGTGAACTGCTGGAGAGGGTACAGCAGAGGGCTACAAAGACGATCAAGGGAATGGAGCATCTCTTTTATGAGGAAAGGCTGAGAGACCTGGGGCTGTTTAGCCTGGAGAAGAGAAGACTGAGAGGGGATCTCATCAACGCTGATCAATATGTAAAGGACGAGTGTCAAGATAATGGGTCCAGACTCTTTTCAGTGGTACCCAGCAACAGGACAAGGGGCAACGGGCACGAACTGGAACACAGGAAATTCTGTCTGAACATGAGGAAAAAATTATTTGCTTTGAGGGTGCCAGAGCACTGGAACAGGCTGCCCAGAGAGGTTGTGGAGCCTCATTCTCTGGAGATATTTAAAACCCACCTGGACGCCATCCTGCCCAACCTGCTGTAGGTGAACCTGTTCTGGCAGGGGGGTTGGACTAGAANGCCCAAAACTGAACACAGTACTCAAGCTGCGGCCTCACCAGTGCTGAGTACAGGGGCACGATCACTTCCCTGCTCCTGCTGGCCACACTATTCTTGGTACAGGCCAAGATGCCGTTGGCCTTCTTGGCTACCTGGGCACACTGCGGTCTCATGTTCAGCCGGCTATCCACCAGGACCCCCATGTCCTTTTCCACCAGGCAACTTTCCAGCCACTCCTCCCCAAGCCTGTAGCGTTGCCTGGGGTTGTTGTGACCCAAGTGCAGGACCCAGCACTTGGCCTTGTTAAACCTCATGCAGTTGGCTTCAGCCCATCAGTCCAGTCTGTCCAGATCTCTCTGCAGAGCCTTCCTACCCCCAAGCAGATCAACACTGCCGCTTAATTTGGTATCATTCAACACTACCACTTAATTTGGTGTAATACATCTAGCTGATCTCCGAAGGTCCCTTCCAACCCCTACCATTCAGTGATTCCATGAGTCTGTGAAAGGTGTCGGTATATTGGTGTTGCAACATGCACTAGGTATCCAAACACCCCTTATAGCTCCTGAAGATCTAGTCAACACCCTCAGCAGAGCCTGGAGATGGATTCAGCTGCCTACATGGAGGCTTTGAGATGCCCTGGGGTATCTTGTTCAGCCTCTGGCTGCCACTCAGAAGGTATGAGTCTTCCATTAATCCTGTGTCATTTCTACCAGCACCATCAGAGCTATAGAATAACTTCAGGCACCGCTAATGTTGTTAGATATCCACATGCAGACACCAATACAGCTAAAATAAGACACACACCGACCTTCGTAATACAAACACAAGTGAAACCGTGACTTTTCTACCCAGGAATGTTATTCCTTAGTTGTCTGTTGTGCATTTTTTTGTTGTCTCTTCGAAACACACGAGCTGTGTGCCATAGCTGGCAAGTAGTGATACAACACGACTTATTCTAAGGTCAGGCCAGAAATTTCCTACAGAGCAGAGAACTGAGTGAGGGTCCTTGTAGGACAACACCATAAGCGCTAGGCCAGCTTCCTCCACAGCTCTCTCTACCTAAAAATTGCTCCTTTCTCCCTATGATGCTCATGCTGCATAATTCTTTTGCACTGGGATGTCATAAGACAGTGGTTTATCCTTTGCCTTATGTATGTGAGGCACCTGTCACAATGGGGTTAAATTTAGTAGATGCCACGTCCAGCGAGCAAATCACTGTTACAAAAAATTTCACTTCTAGACAAGCTGATTTGTTGTTCTGCATTGAAGCATACTCTTCAGTTTGTGTTTTGGCTCTCAGTTCCCCTCCTTCTTGACTTTCTGCTTCATTTTAGTATTTTATTCTTTCCTTGATAAATCAGGAAAGTTTCCCATTGCATTGCACTGAGCCCTTATCAAGGGGCTTTATAAATAATAATAATGACCATGCAAAAGATGCAATTCAGTTAACAGTATAATGACTACAGGGATTAGCACTGCTGTATATTTTTTATGGGCATAATATGTCGTCTTCATTCTGTTGCCGTAATGAAAATAACAAATTAACAGAAGCATTATGCAAATTACACATTAAAAATGTCATGTTTATTAGTCTATCTTAGCAAAAGAGAAGCTACAGCAATAGCACTGTTAACTGCTTAATAACCATGTTTTTAAGACAGAGAAGAAACTCAATTCAGCATGGTTTGGTTTAGCTTTAGGGTCATTTTCAGTGGCTCCAGTGGCAATGTTTGCACGCTCAGAGCAAAGCGTATGCTTAAATACATTTCCAGAGAACAAGATGTTAGAATCAGTTTCAGTTCAAGGATATTTCTTTATCTCAATTACCCATCTTCGGAACAAATTCCCCACAAAACATCCTACTCTTTGCTCCTGCAAAATAGTTGTGTACAGCTTTTACCAGGAGTTCCTTAAAGTCTTGCCATTAATTCCGAAACAGCTATGAATATCTATCCAAGCATCAACTTTATTATGTTTTCTGCAGAAGACAGTTCTGCTCTGCTCTCTTTGACATTAAGGGACATGGGGAATTCCTTTTCCAGCATACCCTGAACTTAATTTTGCTCCTAACCAGGAGGCAGTTTATTGAAAATCCAGCAATGATTGTTTTCTAACAACCTTCAGTGATTAACACTCAATCGTAAGAACTTGTTATTCACAGGAGAAGAAAAGGATTAACAATAATCAGGAGATTCACACTTTGCTTTTGTTTATTAAATGCCAACTCGGTAATATAATATAGTTACGAGATTTCCATAATATACCATATTATTGAAATCCATCAGACTTACTCTAAAGGCAAAAGGAAATTCATTTTCTGTATCAGATTCAGACTGAAAAAACGATAGTGCTAGAAGCTGTATATTTTTTGTGAGAAATAGTCTCTTCATTTTGGATTTACAATCAAAGAGCAGAGAGATGCTGGGAAACCACAGGCCCAGAGTGACCGTGTCTTGTCCCAAATGGGACAGAGGGACAAGTCAGGATGAGTACCCACATTTCAAGGCTTTCACACCCCTACCTCACTGCCGGAATCACATCACCTTTCTACGCTTGTGGCTGTGTAAATGCCGTATCTCCTTGAGTCTCCATTTGGCATCAGTGTGGACCTACGAGCTGTCTGTACACACTAGAGGAGAGCAGATGCTCTGAGCTCAAAGACTAATTTAAAAAACAGAAGTAAATATAATTAAAAAGAAAGGGGGGAAAGGGAAATAGCCACCAGACAAGTTCAAACACAAGCCAAACTAATCACAAGTTGAAAGAAATACGTTTATTTCACAGTTACTGTATTGGAATAAATATGTGAAGTCATTTTCACAGGAGTTTAAAACCCAATAACAATAACTGTGAAGCTCATAGAAACTTGAGATTTCCATTCTGTGAAAATTATTACATCTTCAGACTAGATTTGTTATACTGAAATGAAACAAAGCCAATTTTTGACATTTCTCACAAAATTTAATTGCCTGAAACATTCCTTAATTGTTTCAGCTCAATCAAGGCATTACATTTTGCTTTGATGCATTGGAATAATTCTAGCTCATTTCATTACCGAAATTCAACCTATATATATAGAAAAACACTCTTTTAAAATTAAGGTTTGGTTATGCTTCTTAAATTAAAATGTAAAATCAAATGAATGTACATTGATATTCTAAATAGGCAATTGGCATTCTAACTGCGCTGGTAATTAGAAGTTAGGCTGGTTATCGCTGGCAATCTGAGCTCTCAGTGACCATTCGTCCCGAGCTTCCTAACTGGTAATTGCCAAACACAGCAGTATCTATTTATCAGAAATCCGTGTGGCCATTATATCTTGATGATTAATTCTAGTTCATGCAACTTAGTCAGGAGACCACATTTAGGTCAGGAACCCAAGTCCCATGTAGGGCTCAGGGTGCTCAGGAAATGGTTGAATGTAGTAAAAATCCGTTAAAGTCACCAGCTAACAAGAGGAGTCATACAGGACTGGTTGAGGCAATTAAAGTCAGAAATAGTAATGGCCAAGGTTTTCTGAAATGAGAAACCAAGCTGTTGCATTATTTCTAGGATGCTCAATTTTTCATGCTTTAACAATGAAATTTTGTCAAAATCATCACTTTTCAAAAAACTTTGACAGCAAAAGAGCATCTAGAAGGATATTCTATATGTGAATTTCAAAGACTTTTGTTGTCCAAGGGTGGGATTCAGTTCAACATTTCAGCACTTAAATGATACTATCGGCATAGTGGTGTCTACTACTCGTGCACCAGTGGCAAACATCAAAGGAGCCAAGTAAGCAATTCAGTTCTTCAGGAACCCCTCAGACACATCTCCAAAGAGAAGACTCCTAATGAGTATTTCTGCAAGCCAGGACCAAGCCAGGATTGTGCGAACCTCATGAAGTTCAACAAGGCCAAGTGCAAGGTCCTGCACCTGGAGTGGGGCAATCCCAGCATAAATACAGGCTGAGCGGAGAATGGATTGAGAGCAGCCCTGAGGAGAGGGACTTGTGGGTGTTGGTGGATGAGAAGCTCAACGTGAGATGGGAATGTGTGCTCATAGCTCAGAAAGCCAACCGCATCCTGGGCTGCATCAAAAGCAGCATGGCCAGCAGGTCAAGGTAGGGGATTCTGCGCCTCTACTCTGCTCTTGTGAGACCCCACTTGGAATCCTGTGTCCAGAGGGTTAGAGCACCTCTGCTGTAAGGACAGGCTGAGAGAGTTGGGGTTGTTCAACCTGGAGAAGAGAAGGCTCCAGGAAGACCTTATAGCCCCTTCCAGTACCTAAAGGGGGCCCACAGGAAAGCTGGGGAGGGACTCTTGATCAGGGAGTGTAGCCATAGGATGAGGCGTAATAGTTTTAAACTGAAAGAGGAGGGGTTTAGATTAGCTATTAGGAAGAAATTCTTTACTCTGAGACTGATGAGACACGGCCACAGGTTGCCCAGGGAAGCTGTGGATGCCCCATCCATGGAGGTGTTCAAGGCCAGGCGGGATGGGGCTTTGAGCAACCTGGTGTAGTGGAAGGTGTCCCTGCCCATGGCAGGAGGGTTGGAACTAGATGATCTTTAAGGTCCCTTCCAACTCTAACCAGTCTATGATTCTATGAATAAATGGGGTAGAAGTTCTACCAAACTTTCTTATCACTTGTCATTGGTCATATGGTCAAGATGATTTAATGGCATCAGACTACTGGGGAAAAAAAAGGCTGAGGGGGGGCAAAGAGAGAGAGAAAAAAAACCCCATAATTCTGCTCTACCAATAGTGATCAGTGCTTTAGGAAACATGGCATGCGGGGGAGGAAAACAGGAACTGACTTTGCCAGAGAAGGAGAAATGAAGGAGAGAGAGAATACATCACTCTGCCCTCTGACTGAGGTGAAAAACATGGTTTTGAACTGAAATAAGGGAATTTAGGCTTCGCACTGGGGAAAAAATAAACAAAACCAAAAAAACTCAAACCGCCCCCCAACAAAGCCACCTTTCTAATAGGAGCATAAAGGATGTCTGTGCTAGTGCTATCTATGCACAGGGATGGGACATTCTCCATGCATGTCCAAAAGCATTGCATATTCTCAAAAACAGTCCAAATATCCATCATGGAATAATACAGAATAGTCGATCCTGTGCATTTTCTCAGTCCCTTCCAGCTCTTTTTTCTCTGATTGTCTGGAAGACATAGGAAAGGCATGAATAAGTATTCAGAACATGCTGCTTTTACAGTGACTAGTTTTGATTAAGAAGCAAACAGGCAAAGGTCTTTCTTAGAAGAGTTCCCATCCAGGGAACCATGTTCCCTTGGATACCCCGATTCCTTGGGTGGCTTATTATGCCCCTGGGATTTGTCACACTGCATCCTGGGGGGGGAGACGTGTGAAGAGCAAATCATTTCTGCCCACCATTTCTGCTATCGATATCTCCCACAAAGCTTCATTTGATGCTTCTGATCTCTGGGAAGGCGAAAAGAAAGAAATCCAATCCTGATGAGTCTCAACTTGCCAACTTTGTCGCTGAACCAATGCATTATTCATGCATTTGTGACAGAGAGCAGTGAGCCTAACGCGCAGAAATGAGCTTGGAGAACTGTCAGGTTATTGCTGGGGACTGGGACATGCTCTGCTGTGGCCACACAGCTCTTTGTGCTGGCTGCTGATGCTGTGCCAATACTCCTCCTGCAAAATGCAATCCCACCATGTAAAAACTTTGGCGTCTTTTGTTTGCATCGTTTTTTTGGTTTGCAGATCCTGTCATCACTTCACATTTGTGGTATTTACCAGTTGCCATTGGAAAACCTTAATGTGATGAAAAAATGTTAGCCAATCTCACTCCGAAAACTCCTGGTAAAGCAAATATTTCACATCGCCTCTTATTTTGTTAGAATCAAGCAGACTGAGTCACAATGGGCGGCAATATTTTATTTTAACTGGCAGTGAAAATAAAGACATGTATTTGGTACTATGATATACCACCACCAAGAAATTGTGGATACCACGAGAACAAACCACAGAATGATCAGATTACAGACACTCAAGAGACTGAAAGGCTCATCTCACCCTGATATTGCCAATGTGCAGGAATAAGGGAGAACTCTTTTAACAAACCAAGGAGTGGTTTGTTAAAAGAATAACAAAACCCAGCAGTTAGGCACCAGAAACATGTAGCAGGGATGGACCCTCAAATTGCTGAGGAGAGTTATCACGAGGAGGGTATTCTGCAGCTTTAACCCACCAACACTTGGGGGGACGTTAGTCATTTAATCTTTCAGCTTTTAAACAAAAATGGCTGTTATAAAAAAAAAAAAAAAAACACCCAAAACCAAAACAAAACAAACCCACAGAACAAGTTTTATTTCAAAAATGCGAAAAAACCCTTCAGCTTTTTCTGAAAATGAACTTTTTACAAATATAGGTGCTTATTGGTGTTATCAAAAAAACCGTTTCACACCCTTTTATTTACCAAAAGCATTGATCTGAAAGAGCAGGTGTGTGGGGGAATTTACTGTTTGACTCAAAGTGATCTATTCAAACCACATTTGCACCCTTCTATGCTGTTGCAGAGTATCTGGGAGACACGCTGCTTTGCTGTATGAAGATGATATTCTAGAGTGAATTTTCCTTCAACGCTTAGATTCACACGCACATCAACAAAGCTGGGCAAAGTGAGCATTTTAACAGGGCCAGTCATGGTATTTGCACTATAACAATGAGCAAAGAAGTCTCCTGACCTGCTAAGAAGTTGCCTGAGGCTGCTAATTTCAGCCAGGTAGCTGTCAAATCAGCAAGCGGTGCAACATCGGCATGACCCGAAGTCTATATGGGCCCAAAAGGCATGCGGTGAAGATGGGGTAAGCAGTCAAAATGAGCCAGGCAGATGGTCTTCATTTCATCCACAGCATCAGGGTGCATGCCAATACCTCCCATTGTGTGTAGTGCCCAGACCATCTTCAAGCATCTATTACTCTTCCCTCTATCATTGAAACGTCAGGTATTTCCAGCCTCTGAATGACCTGTTTTGCTTCTTCAAGCAGTCAGGTGGACACTTAGACGAGGACTTTGTACACGACATCTTCCCCATCTCCCAGTCTCCAGGCATCCAAGGATTGAAATGGACCCCCTCAAGAAGAGCCTGAGGTTTGTTCACAGGATGATGTATCTGAAATCGCTCTCACCTCGTGATGACCTTATAGACTAGGAAACGGTTTCGAATGGTTTGTGTTGGCCACATCCAATTAGCTGGTTGTTCTCAAGTACTACATTGAAACTCGGGGAAGTTATGAAGACATCAGCAAGTACGGCCAGCCTGTGCTTTTTCAATAATGATATAATCCATCAGACTAAACCCACTCGCTTCCCAATGGCACACGCATAGCATTAATGCTTCAGGCTGGTGAAAGGAATCGTGGGTTTTTCTGTAAACGTTGAACTGTAGCGGACTGGAGCATGTAAAACAATTCTGCACTGGTACAACTTGGAGCTTTATAAGCAAGGAGTCAGAAATAAACCTTACTGCTATTTATGGTAGTTGTCCGGCCATTTTGGAAAACGGAGCGATCTGCAATATGAAAGCAACGACAGCAGCGATCTCATGAGCCCACCCATGATTTCACTGCGGTTTGTGCTGACTGAGAAGCTTTAATATTTTCCAGACAGACTTCACATCCTAAATGAGACTGAAACACATTGAAGGGCCTCCAAGAGCTAGCCTGAGCTTGGTCCAAGCACTGTAAATCTGTTACAAAAAGATGTGCTGAGAGATAAACTATGTGTTGAAATTTCATGTTAAAAGGGGCAAGCATCTCTTCCCATCACAGTTTCTGTACTGTCCTTCATCAAATCTGCCAGGGTACAAACCAAAAATCATCAGAAACATATTTATCCTATTTTTCCCTATTACAAAGGTAATATTTCTTCAGCCAGCATAATTTTGACCTACTGCATTGACTTCCACTGAGACTCTTTGAAGACCTTCCCCAGAATTCATAAACGTGGAGCCAGAAGATGCTGCCATTGTTTTGCAGGAAGTTTTCTTACACTACATATAGTGCCACTGAAGTCATTAATTTCCTGTGGAGTAAAGTGATGTTTAGTCTAACTTGCAATTCCCTGCAATATATTTCTCCATGCTGTAGCTGTAAAGGCTAATACGAACTTTGATCGTGCAAATCAGGATACATTAGGGTGACACATTAAGATTATTTTCCCTTTGTTTAGTTCCAGTGTCCCTAGTGCAAGAAGGAGTCATGCAAATCATACAAAGATCACAATATGACATAATGATACAAAATGAACCTTTGCATGAAAAACAGAAAGAGCTTGACCTTTTTAGTTCAACAAAAAGAAACTGAGTCTGAAATGAGACTAAATTTCTATGAGGGGAAAAGATATTGTACACCAGGGGCTTTCAGTGTAGCAGAACACTGAGTAACAATTTAAAAGTGGTCGTACCAAGCAGCCAAAGGATGATTTGATTTCCTATGTCTCTTTCTAGTAGTTGCTAGTAGTGGATGGGTAGGGAAGAGTATCTACCAAATAGCTGGGAGATTAACTTTGGCAAGTTCAGAGGGAAATAAAGTTAAGACTTTTTAATGGCAAAGGTAGTGAAGTACCAAAACTTCACCAAAACTTACTAAAGTTACAGTGGGTTCTCCATTACTGCGTAGGGGGGAAGTGCTTTCCTTAAATTTTAAGGTACTGTTCAAACGATAAAGAATTCCAAGAAAATCCCTGGTTCCTCTTCTATGGGAAATCAAACGAAGTAATTTCGATTGTTCCCTCTGGCTGTATGCTGTGTGAATCTGTCACTGATACAAACTCCAGGCTGGTCAGGATCAGTCAGCCTTTGCACTGCCGTGTCTTCCATCTGACTTGCAAGAAGGGAGGGAGGAAGAGTGCCATGAGACGTTTGGACATTGCTAAACAAAGACGGTTCATGCTTCCTCCAGAGACAGGCAAATAAAAACAAACTAACAAAACCAGATGGCATATTACAGCATTATGTCTAGGACTGCAAAATCTGAGAAAACAAGTGCAAGCAAGCAGAGAACTCCATGTTCACCTGCTTCATCTCCTACCCGCACAAGATCGCTCTCAACAGCATAGCAGTTGACTTATTCAGAGCTGGTATATTTATTGCCCGGTACCTTATATCATGTGCAGAGATTTCACTCGGCCCAAAAATGAAGATAACTTCAAATCACAGCAGTCTAATTCCCATTAATTTGTCCAGTTTTTGTCATAATAACATTAATCCTGATGAACTAATGTATAGTATTACGATGATCACTATCTTCATGCTATTTTTGTTGCTGCTCAGTGCTCAGTAAACTCAGTCTTTGCTATCAAAGCATATTTTAAATAAACAATCCCATGCTTATAAGGCTCTTTGAACACCATATCAAGCATTAAATGGGGTTGTTACTAAGGTGGGAGCCAACAATTCTGGTGATGAAGCTGAGAATCTCCACATTGCAGCAAGCTGGAAGTAGAAAGAATTTAATAAATGTCATTGTGTCTTAGCTCACAGTGGTACAGATCAGCTGGATTTAACAGAGAGAGTTCAGTGTTATACCCATGAAAGTGAGAGCAAAGACAAATCCAGTGAGTATCGATGTGCTCAGAAGTATAGGAAAGTCACGTACGTAGTCAGCATCCCTACATACATCCAGCCTTCGGAGAGCCCTCTTACTTCCCCATCATCACATTCCTCATTAGTATCCTCATTAGAAAGATGAAGGGGAAAGATAAATTACTTCATAGCATGACAGAGTCACTGAGGTTAGCAGGGTCTTCTGGAGATTGTCTAGTCCAACCACCTGCCCAAAGCAGGGTCAGCTAGAGCAGGGTGCTCAGGGCTATGTCCTGACATTGCTTTTGAATGTCTTAAGGATGAAGACTCCAAAACCTCTCTGGGTAACAAGCTCCAGTTTTTTGACCATCCTCCCTGTAAATAAGGGGTTTTACTTATATTTGTAGGAATTTCCTCCATTGCTCATTTATTTGTGCCCATTACCTCTTGTCCAGGTCACTAGACACCACTGAGAAGAGTCCACCTCTACCTTCTTTACCCCCCAACATTAAGTATTTATACATATTGATAAGAGGTTGATCTTTTTTGTAGGAAGGACACATTTCTGGCTTATGTGCAACTTGTTGTCCACCAGGACCCCCAGGTCCTTCTTTGCAAAGCTGCTAGCCAGCCAGCCAGCCTGCAGCTCATACTGGTACATGGAATCATTCCTCCTCCCCAGGTGCAGCCCTCCTGCACCTTTGCTTGCCTTCTTGCATGTGGGAATGGACAGTTCTTGACCTTGGAGGAGGTGATCCTTGAAAGTCATTCAGCAATGAATGACATTTGCAATCAGTAGGTACGTCCACAACAGGAAGGGCAGACAGGCCACTATGCCTGTCATGGGCAGGTGACCAGAAGGAAGGCTGAACATGTCCAAAAGCTGATCATTTGCATCATTACCACAATACATTTGACAGGATATGTCAATATTTTTACAAATACAGACTGCTCATGTCCAGCCAGTTTAGCGCTTAGGCAGAATGAGATGGGATGTCTTGACAAGAGGACAAGAGGAAATGGGTTGAAGTTGCACCAGGGGAGGTTTAGGCTGGACATTAGGAAAAAATTTTTCACTGAAAGAGTTATCAAACATTGGAACAAGCTGCCCAGGGAGGTGGTTGAGTCACCATCCCTAGATGTGTTTAAAAGTCGTGTAGATGTGGTGCTGAGAGACATGGTTTAGCGGCAGACCTGGTAGAGTAGGATCAATGGTTGGACTAGATGATCTTAAAGGTCTTTTCCAACCTAAATGATTCTGTGATTCTATGACATCTGTTGGTGTGGTTTTATATCAGTCCAAATCAGAATCTAGACGCTTTCTCCCATGTTCAGACTACGTCAGAGTCTGCAAAGTGATGTACCTTCTCCGTTACACAGAAGGGAAAATGTGTTGGCTAGGATGAGAGTCCAGCTCTTTGCTCCTCAATGTCTGGGCTGCTACATTTATTCCATTTCTAGAACAGTTGATGGGTCTGGAGAAATATTCTCCAAACCAAGAAAAGCCTGAACATGTTCATCAGACACTGCTGTTCAACACAGATTTTGCTGTCCTTCCAGCTTGAAAATTAGATCACTAATTTTTATTCAGGACATGACATCTACCCTTGCTCAAGTCCTAGCATTAAGAGTTAAGTTGCATCCCATCAAAAAGTTTGCAGTTCCAGTCTTAGATCCTAAAATACAAAATAATGGCCAGCCTTCCAGATCTCACAGCCACGCTGGGCCAGGCACAGGCAGCAAACCCTCCTTTCACTGGTCCAGCACAAGGAACCCACATTGCAAATCCTACAAAGGAAGATCTTCCAAAACCTCACAGATGACTTTGGTTAAGATGTTCCTGTTGCTGCGTGACAAAGTGAGAATGAAAATCATGGGTTTTTTCTTCATGCTCTCAGGACCTAACATTCCTAAGTTCTGTTCTTAAACCAACTGCTTCCTGCTTGGCATTTATCTGTAGTTTTGGCTCTAAAAGTCTATTTGCACAGTCTGTTCTGTTTTCCTGAAGGCAAATCACCATCTGCATTTGCCCTTGGTTGATGATTAAGTACAAGTAGTATCACACACTGCTTTTTCAGGTGTTTGCTCTGGATAAAGATTCACCTGTTTTAGTTGTTTGACGTATTATAGAGCTTCTAATTAATCCAAAACTTTCTGTTCTAAAGAGCCTGTTTTCTCCCCGTGGCATTGGTTTCCAGCCGTGATACTATTCAGCCATAGGGTGCCACTATCAGGAGTGACTGTGCAAAGTATGTTGAGGTCTATTATGTTCGCAAAAGCCAAGGCGCAGATCACAACTCCCTGTTTGCAAAAGATACGGTTCATTATTCTTGCCTCGTATTTGCTAACTGCTCTTGGCACTACAAAAACAGTAAAAATACATACGGAAATAAAAGCCATGGGAGATTTCCATGCTGAGAAAACAATATTTCAAAACCGTATTTCACAGTAACACTTATGTGACTGGTTTCAGTATCTCTGCAGAAGAAGGGGGAAGTAAGACATGCTTGATGAAAGAGGAAGGCTCTGCTCAAGAGCAATGTCTTGGAAAATAACAAAAAAAAAAGGCACCAAAGTAATACTGACTCTGATTTTTCTTTTCTTTTTCTGGCACAATACCCCTTGCTTTTTAATATATTCCTTCTGGACGAGGCTATTAATATATGATATAACACTCTCTTTCCACAGAAGGTACAGAAAATGCTGGCCAAGTTCTCCCTTCAAATAGTGACAATTCTGTATTGGTGGCATAGGAAAAGATTTCAACAGAGAAGTAAAAAACAACTTTATTAAATATACAAAAAATGTCCTGCGAGGAGCAGTGAGTTGGACCTGATGAACCTTATGGGTCCCTTCCAACCCAAGATATTCTGTGATTCTATGATTCTATAAAAAAAAAAAAAAAACAAAACCAGTTCAGTAAGGTCATAACAAGAACTTCAATGCTTGTTAACACATTTTGCAAGTTCTGCACTTACCGCCTGTGGCCCAAAGATTAGGGGTACCTTGTCAGCTAAGTGCATGGACAGCAAGACTCTCAAATCCCAACTCTCAAAACCAAGTGCAGACTCAGTCTGAGCTCCAGAGCTTTCTTGCAGAGGAAGCCCCAGTGCATTCAATATATTTGCACGGTTATAAACTCTGTTACATATAGCAAGCCGGACAACATGAATACTTTCATCTGACACAGAGAGAAAGTACCTAGCCCACAGAAATTGGTACGTGGGTACATCAACCTTCATCACCCATCTCTATGTATATCCCTGGCAGTGCTACTTGTGCACAACACTACTAATTGCACGTGTTACTAAGGGCAGAAATGTGAGCTGAGCCATATAAGGTACATGTGCTTTGTAAGGCATGTGGCCATGGATTTGGTGGCAAGAGCTACCTGCACCTACACGGGATGACAGGGAAGGCAGCTGAGTCCTCTTCCACATCAGTGGTGAGGACTATAGGGATTTTTTTCCCTATGCAGCTACTGTTGCTTCTCTCCTCCTGTCGTTTGCTTCTCCTCCTTTCCAGGGTCGTCAAACTAGCTCAGTAATAGACTTGCCACTTGTGTATTCATTACTTGGGTGAAAAGAAATGTGGTCTATTGCTGCTTAGACGTCAACAGACAGCTGGGTGTCGACGCACAGCAGTCCAAAGACCCCCTTTAAACATAGCATCCATCTTTATGAATCATTGTTTTGCATTTGTCAGTTGGTCCCTCTCTTGTTGACGTGCTATATTCACCACACAGATATCACACGCTTATCCGGTATACCTGGAGCTGCAGCAGCCTGCAAATTGCCTCTGCACTAAGTTGCTGAAGTAGAAGCATCCTGGATGTGCTAGGTATGACCTCCAGTAAACGCTGCCCGTGTCCTCGCTCTCACTGTTGCACTCCAGCACAAGCCCTTTGCGATTAACTTGTGCAACTTCCCGTTTCTTATTTGCAGGTCTTGTCATGGGGTGCAATTCAATTGCCTAAAGGTAAGCAGCTAGTGCCATCTGAGACACTTTGGTATGCGAGACCTCTGCACAGGACTGACAGCTATGGCAAAAAGAACTACTGATGATGCAAACCCTTCTGCAGGAGCACCTGGAGGCCAAGAGAGATACTCAAAAGCATCTCAAATAGCGCGAGACAGCTGTGTATGGAGCATGGAATAATCACTTGCGGTCAACCAGGCACAGTCTTTATGGAAAAATGGGACCCTGCCAACCATATGTATGCATTAATAGAGAAAATACTGCTTTTGATTTTACCTTGCATTTTGTTCCCACGGACGCTTTATCAGGTTTGCGTGTTCCCCTACAAACTGAAAGGACATGACTCAGACAAATCAGAGGTATCAGGAACCCCAGCCTTGACATCAAGGGACCCACAGTGTGTTTGAGTACAGCTTGTCAAAGCTGTCACTGTTATAACGCTTCTCCTTGCAGCAGAAAATCAGTGCACAGCGAAACCAAATGAAAATAATAAAATAAAAATATGGGTAAACACATAAAGGAAATTAAAAAAAAAATAAGGAAATTACATGAGGTTTTATGTCACCTAATTTTTTTTTTTAATATCCAAATCTTACTTGCCTAGGGGAGAACATAAGTCACTCCCATGGTTTATATTTCTCTAAGAGAAGTTATTAATCTGTTTAAACTACTCCAGACTGTAATTATCACCTTTTACCATGAAACTAAAGCTTGAGAGTTTTTGATCTTTGGTATTATTTACTGAAGCTGTCCCTGACTCAATAGTAATCTCATAAGAAAAAAGGTAATCAATATCTTATTATAGAAATTTTTTTGAGGCAAATTGGCTTTTATTCCACAGAAACCTATACATTTTCTTGTTTTAGTGATCCTTTTCTCTCTGGCTATCTACTCCCTTTTCATTTAATTTCAAATCAAAATCCAGATCCAATGATTTATTTTTAAAGGAAGCAAAACAAATGGAATTTTTAGATGAAGAGGAATGTCTATACCGTGGAAGCAGCGGTGACCCAAGAGACCTGAATGCTCCCTCCTGACTGACATGAGCCATCTGTGACTGAAGGCAGCCTTCGCTTCAAGCTGTAGTCACCTTTTGCAGCGATGACTGTTCTGTGCCTTTTACTGAAAAAAAAAAAAAAAAAGTACGTTTTTCTGCAGCTCAAATATCGCTCAGAAAAGAGGAGCCAGCACAAGAAATAACCTGTGGAGCAATACTGAGCTTTTATCCACATTGATCCCTGTAAACAACATTCCAGAGAGGGAGAGCTCACAGCCCCTGTCCCTAAACCCTTACAAAGTCAGAAAAATTCAAATTCCAGAGCAGACCTCTTGCTATCTACCTGGATTTCCCGAGTCTTTATCTTCAATTAGCATAGAAGTAATAATTTTCCTTTTTTCTTCCATATTCAGTTAAAATTGGACAGAAAGAACTGAAATGTGCAACTAAAATGAATGACCAACATTTAGGAGCGAACCTGTAGCAAAGCAAAAGTCAATAAGGAGTTATTGCTATAACTGAAGGGCAGTAAGATTGCAGTAAGGATACTTTAAAATCTTTGAGGAAGTCTTTATCACAACCTTCATTAAATAAAAAATATGTGCAGCTAGAAAGAGTCAACAAATTACGTTCAGACTATTACATCACGTGTTAAAATCATAGAAATTAAATTGGGAAGCTTCCAGCAACAATACAAGACCAAATTGAAGTGTGATGGATGGGTTCTGAGATACAAAACCCATTGGAATAAAAGAGGTAAAATGATGAAATGACAACAAGAAACTGTTTAGAACCACGAATATGCTTGATGGAAAAAGGAAATGGGAAAAGCAGCAGACTGAAACTGCAGAGGAGGCGGCATCTTTACAGTTCTGTTGATGTTCTCTCAATGTGATGCTCAAGTTCACGTGGTCTGTAAGTTGCTGTGCATTCCGGGTCTTCCCTGAGGTATCCATATTCAGCCGGGGAAATCAAAAGCAAAGAAGTCAATACCCATTTTGTGTACCCCATGTCTTTGTTTAGCGACAAGACTGAGCTAGACCTGGCTTCCACCCTGGCTTCCACCAACCTCTTGCTTCCAACTCACAGCACCCGTGAGCACCAAGGAAACCAAATTCACCGTGGCACAGCCCTCCTGGGTCATATGGCACAAGCCCATCTTGATCTCACAGCAAACTTACTTACCTTCCTCTGCAGAGGCTTTTCCAAGATTTCCCACATCACCAACTGAGCAGATGGATAAATTCAGCACCCCGTCTTCGTTTCTCATTCTACTCCCTAGGGAAAGTAGAGGCAAAGCCCGTCCCTGCTATACCCTCCACAAGCTCACAACTCTATCGGTTATTGCTAGAAGGGGTTTACAATCTACACGAGGCTTTTACAAATCTTTTCTTTTTCACAGGGGTAGATGATATTTATGGTGCATTTAGCAGCTGGGGGGGAAAAGGGACTAAAAATTTATGACACCCTTCCCACCCTGCGGTGTCCGGGACATTTTCAGTGTCTGGAAACGCTCAGTGCTTAAGAGAAAGGCGCTCTGAAGGGATCTCGGTGCAGCAGCCAACATTTGTTTAACGTTCTGTTAATACTTAAACAACAAATCTGTCAACAGATTAATTGGCACTGTCACTTTCCAGCAGTTTTATGGGTACTTCAAACCACGAGCAGTCTATTCCTAAAAGGAAGCATGTAGCATTTAAATATGTATGCATATGAGATAATAGGAATATTAAGCATCCTGAAGAAGAGCTGTAATTGCTATCACGCTGTTCTTGTGCTGAATTCCCAATGCTTCCTGCTTTCTCTAGAGAGGTGTTGACAGAAAGAGGTCATCAAAGATATTCAGAAATTACTTGGACACTTCTTCCCACAGCAGAGATGCCATTGATACCGAGGACCAAGGATGAACTGGAATGAGCAAGACAGGAGAGAAGAGGCTAGATAATGTAAGAAGCCATTTTTTTACATCTTGCCCTCTTCTGCAGGTGGAATCCATGTGAGTTGATCAAATTACAAGCAATTAATTGTAGTACGCTACCCTATTCAAGTCATCGTCACTCAAAGAGATTCATTTTAACTTACCATCCCATAGTTAGGCATCCATTAAAATCGGGTGATCAGGCTCCTACAGAAGCCAGTGGTGACATGAAGTTGCAGAAAAAAGGCAGTTCTTGGATTCTTACTTTTGGGATGCAGTGGATCATTCTCTGAAGGCTCTCCTACCCTTTTTCCACTCACTATTGGGGGAATCTAGACAGTTAGATTTGAACTGATGCTTAAAAGCTGAAGGTAGGCGAGAGGAATTTTATCTCTGGTATATGGCACCACACAAACCCCACTTACTTAAATACTCAATGGTTTTCCCACCTCTGTTTTGACAGGCGCGTCACAGTTAATTATGGGAAGAATTCAGTGAAGTAGGGATACATTAATGCACGGGCTTGCTCAGACATGTGATCAGTGCCAATAGAGCCAGGAAAATTTTGCAGGAGTGACAGAGACTACCAGTGCATGATCCGCTTGCTCCATTCCATTAGCCAAGCACGTACCAGTTTCAAGAGCCGTGATTCAGCCTTATTTGCTCTGCAGAGAGATAAGAGCCACAACAGAGTGGAAAAGAGAGGAAAATGGACAAAGAAAAAGAGGCTGCAGCCCCTAATTGATCCTTCACAAAATATATTTACTTTGTTCTCATTCCCTAGTGTTTTAATTAGCTTGCGCTTAGCACCATTCTTTGGTCAAATGCTCAGCGGTGAAATAAATTACAGCAATTTATTCTAGAACTCACAAAATACTGTTTTATTTCCACCTTTTGACTATTCAGTCCTTGAGAGCAGTTACACTTCCAAAGCGAAATAGTTATCTTCCTGCCCTCCAGAGATTTTTTTAGAAGCAACTCATAGACATACACGTGTGTGCGCGTGTGCGTGTGCACCTGCATGGCAATGTAAGGGACATAACAATTGCACGGTGTCACTATTCCACCACAAAGAGCTGAGGGACAAAATAAAACCAAGACCCTCAAAGTTTTTCTGCCAACCCTTCAAACCTTTCTGCTGGAGCCTTTCTCATTGGCTCTGCAAATTAGACGGGGTTAATCAATCCCTCTTGTGCTCCATCACATTTCCTTCCTCAGCCAGAGAGTGATTAAATGAGACATAGTTACATTTTCTGTTTATAAAGATTCATAACTCTTAATTTTAATTTTAAGCAATCAAGTAATACTTGTGTTCATTCAGCAGCTGTTCAGTGTCTCTTTGGTGAGGCAGGTATCTGCCCATTTGGGAGCTAAGACCATAATTCCGCAACATATAAACAAAAAGGAATTTGATATTTACCATTAAGAAAACTTTTTAAAGTTTACCTGGTTACCCTACCAAGCCATCACTCCTTATTTAATGAGTATTTTCTGGCTGCATCTTCGGTTTCTTTCTTACTGAGGATTTCTGTAATTAACATTTCGTTTAAAACTCAACGCGATTATTTGGCTTTACACCTGCCACCTTAACTGAAAACTGAATTTAAAAAAAAAAGTTACATTTTGAGATATTTGCTGCTTACTTTTATTTCCCCTGTTGGATCGTTATTGAACATATTCTTCTCTCCTGCAGTACAATGTTCCAAATGCTAGTAGCTGTGGTCGAGTGTTTGAACTTCAGAAATGGGAAGCATCTGAGCTTCCAAAAGAGGCTTTGATCCTCTAGGACCTCATTAAAGTTCCTCTGGAATACAGCACTCTACTTCTGCAGTCACTTTCTCAATTACTCCATGCTAATGTCACTTGTTAGTAAATGTGTGAGATGTCATGACCACTAGAGCTGGTTATTTAGAATAAGAGACTACTACTGTTCTTAACAAAGGAGCTACTTAGATAGAGCTTTGATAAGTATCTGCTATATGGCTGCAAACAGACTAGCTCTGCATCCTGTGTAAATTATTTAGGGACAAAAGAGACAAATTATCTCCCAGAGCCCCACTTGGAGAGGAAGCTGGCATCATTCTCCCATTGCCAAAGAGTCTTTCCAAAGGAAGAGCAGAATATTACTTCAGGATGATGATTTTTTTTGTTCTTGAGAAGACCACTAAAATACACTTTCTTCACAGTTTTTCTTCTCCCTGCACAGAGAATGAGAACATCAGTGATTTGGGGATTTCTGTCTTCAAAGGAAAGATAGCAGCGTTGATGAAGAGATATAAAAGCCAAGGATAAAGCAGCCATGGTTATAATTAACATTTCCAGCATGTCCATTCTAATTTCTTCCTGATCAGTGGTACAGCTTTAAGTACTAGCAGAACTCAGCCTCAAATTTACAGCTTCAAGGTTCAAATAGCCACAGCTTCTCCTAAATTGTATCAGAGCTTAAAATACAATTATAAATCATGTATTTAATTACATTGCAATCTCTTTGTATGCACAGAATATTCCAGTTTGCATAATCAATAGGAAAGATAGAGAAAGCATCAGTGTGAACTTTGAAATCTCAAATATAACAGTTAATTTGCCTAGCACAAGCGACAAAGCCAAAACAGTGCACCTCAAATGTCAGCTACAGCAATGAACTTCTGGAGAACCGTTTTACCCTCGGAACACATTTCACTCAAATTTGCCAAGTTTTAGTTAAGAGAGAAATGAGAGGAAATGCTCTGTTTGCAGGATTTATGAAGAAAACCAGGATGCAAAGATGCCCTCTAAACACAGAATGAGATCCTGTTGTTTGCTGCACTTTGCAAAGCACAGGACACAAAGATGATCTTTGCCCTGGTGATTGTACAGGTTTTCCCAAGAGATTGTGGAGTCTCCATCCGTGGAGATATTTGAGACCCAACCGGACACAGTCCTATGCAATCCACTGTAGCTGGCCCTGCTTGAGCTGGACTAGAAGATCTCCAGAGGTCCATTCCTATTTCATCCATCCTGTGATTCTGTGACTTGATGAATACTTACCCCACTACAACACAGAAAACAACTGTTCAAAAGAATTTAATGGGTTATATTTGTGTCACCAAGTTGCTGCTTATTTCCACACGGCAGATCTGATGGATATGCCTCATCCACTTCGTTGAAGTACTAGACCTGTTCCGTTAAACCACACTCTTGGAGTCAACGTGTCCATGCGTAGCTGTACAGCTGTCCTACAATAAAAGCATACGCACGCCTGGCACTTACGGTTTAGTTGGCAAACAGTAACTGATTAAAATAAACCCAATCAGGGTATCTTCTGTGCCCACACCTGAGGAGAACATACATGCGAGAGCACGGAGCACGTGTCCGATCCTCTAAAAGCACCTGTCTTGCACTGACAGATAAGGAAAAAAACAGGAATCAGTTCTAAGAGAACAAAACCAAGAAAGAAACCTTAAATGCCTTAAGAAGATTCTTAGGAAAGATTAAATATATGCATAGGGGTAATTCTACAGAGATCTTCAAAGGCAAATTTCATAGAACTGGAAGGAGATTTGCAGAATATTGCTTTACCAGGACAAGCAGTTATTCTAGCACAAACAGGTAGGATGAATCAAGACAAAGAAATAAAAGTTAAATAAAAAAAAAATTAACCTTAATTTACCCTAATTAACCTAGAGATAAATTGGTTTCTGCCACTATATTCTGCCATCGCATTATGGTTTTTATAAGTTATTTTTATTGGCCAATCTATCTTCACTTCGACTTCTTTTCTTAAGTCCTCATTACTATTCCACAGCTCAATAGTTGTTTTTTTTTTTTCCACTGGACATGTTAAATGGTGGAAAAATAAAACGGATCAATACAGTGACTCAATTAATTCCTCATCTTAAATTCTAATAAAATCAATTTGGAGAAGTGGCGTATCATTAAGCTTACATCATAATGCAGTAATTAGAAACAACTTTCATCTTGCCAATTCCTTTGAAGATTTTAATGGCAATCAATTAAACATGCCTTGCTTCTCCATTAAAGACTTTCAAAATGGAAATTGGATGAGAAGTTAACGATAAGCTGGCTGATTACACAATCTTACCACCCACCCCCATTTCAAATATTGCCCCCAAAATGTGCAAACTCACCATTAAAAAGTTAGCATAAGCTAAGTCCCCTTCCCATAGTAACCAACAGTAAGTTTTCAGTTAATGTATCATGTTTTAATAGATGCAGTGGTGCAGAGTTTTGTGATTTGCATATTTACCGAGTAGAAATTCTGGTGTGGCTCACTGTGATCAAATCTTTTTTTAGGTTTACACCCAGCTGCTTTTAGGAGTTTAGCCACATTTCTATTAAAAGAATGCAATTTAAGATTCACTGTGTACTATTTAAATTAAAAAGTCTCTGCAGATCTTAGAGAGAAGAAGATATTTTTTATATGCTCTCATTAATAGTAATAACTGGAGCTTAGTGATGATCCCCCTATATTATGTGCTGCACAAAAAATGGAAAAAAGGCAGCACCAGGTTCAAATCATCTACAGTCTAGGCAGAAACCATCAGGTGCCTCCGTTAATTCTTCTCCTGCTAGGGGATTATGCCCAGAAGGAATTTGCATTCATAAAGAAAACATGCACACCTAGTCAATGGCTGAACATCCAATTAGATACATTAGCTCTCCCCTGCATCTCTCCGAAATCAGAGAAATCCAACTTTCTTGATTGTTCGTGTTTCGCCTTATTAAATTGCTGCCACATCTTTCTGACACTGGGACGCCAGCACTGCACACGCTGTTCCTCGTGATGTTCCCGCAGGGCTGCATGGACCATGCATCTCCACACCATCCTTCCCTGCACTATCACCCCATGCTGCCTGAACCAGCACTTGGGGGTTTTTTTTCACATTTGCTAAGTTGCTCACATCTTGTATATTAACACTTGCGTAAGAAATCATCATAAGTAGATCAGAGATATTGCCATTGGGATAATCATGGGATAATATATCTTTTGGATTAATTCCACAAACTGAATACCATTTGTTCTCCAGGTCTCTACATTGTCTCTTCTTGTTATTTTTATTCATTTGTTTAACTACATGTACTTTCTACAGCCAAAGAAATGAAAGGAGTAAGTAAAAAACTCTTCCAAGAATTGAACAACTTGTTCTTTAGCCCATGTCATTGAAATTTTATAGATAAAACTATTTCTGGATGTGTCAGTAAAAGAGACGTCATTGTGCCTACATTTGCAGTCAGTCTGACTATCGATGAAAATATGAAATGTTATAATTAGAGTTCATAACTTTTTATTTCATTAAAAGTTAGCCTTTTGTTGAAAATGTAAAAACAACTTTTGCCTAACAATTTTTAAAAATATTTCTTGAACATCTTCTGAAATATTAGTATGTGAAAACAATTCTATTTTTAAGTTTTCCTGAACTTTCTTACATTTGGAACAAAAAATGAAGAAAAAGTTAGAAAACTGTTTTAAGAAAAAGGGACATAATGCAGTGAAAGGAGAAAAAAAGAGAGGAACAAGAGCCAAAGAAAAAGAGCAAAACCAAAAATGGAAAACGGGAAATTTTTATTTTTCAAGAAATAACACCTTCAGAGAAAGCAGATTAAAAGCAGAAAAAAGAGACGACAGATTAAAAATGCAACATTTCCAAATAAAATTACATTCTTCAGTCAAAAGCTTGTGTGATTTGGATTCACCTCATCAAATCGAAAAGGTACATGTTTACATCTGAACTAGCTCTGAAGGTGATTTTGGAGTCCATGGAAAAAAATAGTCCATCATAGGGTATAATTCCAATGTTAAAAATCAGTCAGATGGATAGTGCCCGTTCCTCCGCAGTGCCTGTACCGTGAGCTTGGTGTTTCTGACACTGATAGAAATGCAGGCACCATCTAAGGTACGTAAAGTTAATCCCACCTCTGGGTCCTCAACCCTACCAGTGTCACAAGAAAACTGGTTCAAAGTCAAGAGAAATCCGGAGTCAAACACCCAAGAGCCCAGAGACTCCAGCAGATTTGAGGCAAGATACCCACAACAGGAGCAGGTGGAACCTGTGACTGAGGATGAGCCAGTGGATGTGTGGGTTAGAGTTGGGTTGCGGAGTTTTTCCTGGCTGCACTATATTACAACTGGAACTATCCTCAGTTCATTGTTCAAAAACTCGTATTGTCATCAACTTAACCTGGACTTCAGGAAGGCCAATGGAATCCTGGGCTGCATAGGGAAGAGTGTGGCCAGTAGGTCGAGGGAGGTCACTCTCCCCCTCTACTCGGCACTGGTGAGGCCACAACTGGAATACTGTGTCCAGTTTTAGGCCCCCCAGCTCAAGCGGGACAGGGAACTACTGGAGAGAGTCCAGCATAGGGCAACCAAGATGACTGGGGGATTGGAGCACCTCCCTTCTGAGGAAAGGCTGAGAGAGCTGGGACTCTTTAGCCTGGAGAAGAGAAGGCTGAGGGGAGACCTTATTCTTGCTTCTAAGTATCTAAAGGGTGGGTTAGAGGAGGATGGAGGCAGACTCTTTTCAGTGGTTCCCAGTGACAGGACGAGGGGCAACGGGCACAAGTTGGAACAGAGGAAGTTCCATTCAAACATAAGGAAAAACTTCTTTACGGTGAGGGTGACCGAGCACTGGAACAGGCTGCCTAGGGAGGTTGTGGAGTCCCCTTCTCTGGAGATTTTCAAGACCCGCCTGGATGCAGTCCTGAGTAATGTGCTCCAGGCATTCCTGCGTCAGCAGGGGAGTTGGACTAGCTGATCTCTAGACGTCCCTTCCAACTCTGAAAATTCCATGATTCCATGATTCATTTGGACTGTATCAATACCCCTAGTTTTCCCACTGAAAGAGCAAATAGTGGAAAAATCACCTTTTACATTGCTTGAGCAGTGGTCTTCGCACTCGGGAGAATATTGTATTTTTACTACATAATATTGCTCCAGACATCTGCAGGTTTAAATCAGGGCATGTTGCACAAGGATGATGTGGATATCTGACAAACTAATTCCCCCTGAGTGCCAATGCCTGGACTTCACTTTGGACAAGTTTTCTTGTGACATCAGTAGGGAGGCATCACATCCATCAGGAAGGCAACGAAATGCGAATTAGAGGCAACTCTTCCAGAAACCAGCTGCTAGCTAGAAGATGAAGCCTAAGTACCCACCAATGGAAGAGATTGGATTATCTACCTATGGAAGAGTTCAGCCTTATGGAACTGAGCCATTTTCAAAATAGAAAATGTGGGACATACCATAGGACTCCCAGACATTTCCCAGAAAGCCTTAGCAGCTGCATCCTCTCAACCACTGTTTATGCTACAGCTGTGTTAAATAAAGATGCAGCGGCACTGGTAATTATAGTCTATTACAACAGTGGTCTAAGAGAACTCCTACATATCTCTAGAAAGAAAAAGCACTGCTTTAAAAATGACCACTCCCATGGCGGGGTGTCGTGGTTTGGGCCAG